>JAPPVO010007730.1:0-41779 GCA_030407325.1 Camellia japonica | reverse complement strand
TTCAGCATGCCGAGGTTTTAAATATACGATGGTAAGTCAAACCCCAACTTCCACGTTGGACTATATTTGAACTCAATGGCATTATATAGTGGGAACGAGCCGTTGCTCTGCAAAGTGTTCCCTTCATCCTTCGGGGAGATTGCATCAGATTGGTTTCACAAACTACCGAAGGGAAGCGTGAAGACTTGGGAAGGCCTGACCGAGATGTTTGTGGTCAGGTTTGTGACAAACAAGCTGCAGCCATTAAGGGTGGACGCATTGATGGCTCTGAAGATCAGCAAGGATGAAGGCCTTAGGGCCTATGCAAAAAGATACTATAAAGTATTCAATCGAATACCCGAATGTAATCAAGAGGTGGCAGTCGTATCTTTCAAGAACGGCTTGAAAGACAACTGTCCACTACGAAAGTCTTTGGCAAAGACATTGCCAAAAAGTATGGAGGAGCTCATGGCGAGAATCGAAAAGTACGCTAGAGCCGAATAAGACACATCAGGAAACAGGGAAATAAAGCAAGAGAAAGGAAACGGCTCGCCGAAGCGAGGCTGAGGCAACAATGGAACGAGCAGGCAAGAGGCAGAACTAAGGGCCACACAAGCAGTAACAATCGTGTTCCGAATCCCAATTCCCAAAGTCTTGGATCGAATTCGGAACCAGCCCTACTTCAGAACACCGGAAAGAACTCCAGGCGAGTTCATTGGAAGAAACATTGGCAGGCATTGTGCCTACCACAATGAAGATGGGTATGCAACTCAGGGTTGTAAAGCCCTTAAAGCACATTTAGAAGATCTGGTGAGGCAAGGCCACTTGAGGGACCTTGTCGATGAGGCCAGAATAAGGGAGGAGCAGGCAAGACTGCCTCAGGTACCCGCAGCACCACCTCCTCCAGTACAGCAACCTCAGGCAGGAGGACCTCGGCTAATCAACGTAATACACTCAAGGGTCAATGAAAACGAAATCCGAGGAGAGACCCAAAAGGTAAAACACCTACAACATGTCTACCAAGTTGGAGAGAAAAGACATCGGGCAGAAGAGTGCCAGGGACCGATGATAACCTTTACTGAAGCCGACCTAGAGATGGTCCAGCATCCGCATAATGATGCCTTGGTAGTATCCCTCCAGGTTGGGGAGTGCCAAGTGAAACGCATCCTGATTGACCAAGGAAGCTCTTGTGACATCATGTACATCCGATGTTACAAGGAGCTCGGCCTTCATCCAGATGATATGGAATGATCCAGTGGCCCAATGGTTGGGTTCAATGGAACGTCGACATGGCCACTGGGAGCAATAAGCTTGGAAGTGCAGGCTGGCACTAGGAAAATCAAGGAAGAATTCACCATCATCGATACTTCCTCGCCTTACAACATCATCTTGGGAAGGCCATGGTTGCATGCAATGGGGGCAGTTCCCTCTACATTGCATCAACTATTGCGGTTCTCAACAGAACATGGGATTGAAGAAGTCAGAGGCGATCAGCTACAGGCAAAGAATTGCTCCATGGCAGCGATGAAATCTACCTGCAGCATACGGGAGCTAGAGAAGGCAGAAATCAAAGATAAGGATGTCGAAGTCCTAGAAGACGTCGGCAAGGAGCCAGCCGAGAAGAGCGAAGAAGCACTGAAGAAAATCCTCGTCCATGAGAGGGATGAAGAACGATTCTTTCTTCTCGGCTCGGGCTTAGCCGAAGAAGAAGAAAGAGAGCTGGAAGCCTTTTTGAGAGCAAACATAGAGGTGTTCGCATGGACACCTTACGAAATGCCTGGCATCGACCTCGAGGTCACCTGCCGCAAATTGAATATTGACAGGTCGGCAAAACCTGTAATTCAACGAGCCAGAAGACCGACATTGATGCACATCAAAGCAGTAGAGGAAGAAGTAGATAGACTTCTAGAGGCCAGGGCCATCAAAGAAGTTCAATACCCGACGTGGTTGTCCAATACAGTGGTGGTAAAAAAGAAGAACGGTAAATGGAGGGTCTGCGTAGACTTTACAAGCCTAAACAAAGCCTGTCCCAAAGACAGCTTTCCTCTACCCAAGATCGACCAGCTGGTGGACGCCACATCTGGACATGGAAGGATGAGCTTCCTGGATGCTTACAGGGGGTACCACCAAAATGCCATGTACCCCCCAGATGAAGAGAAGACAGCGTTTATCACCTCAAAAGGCCTGTACTGTTACAGAGTAATGCCTTTTGGGTTGAAAAACGCAGGAGCAACTTACCAAAGGTTGGTAACCAAGATGTTCAAGCACCTGATCGGCCGAACAGTAGAAGTTTACATCGACGACATGGTAGTCAAGACCAAGGAGCCTGAGGGTCATCTCGCCGATCTAAAAGCAGTCTTTGAAATCCTTCAAACATATCGGCTCCGACTCAATGCATCGAAGTATGCATTTGGAGTTGGATCTGGTAAGTTTTTGGGATACCTAGTGACTAGAAGGGGCATTGCGGCTAGCCCAGATCAGATCAAGGCCATCCTAGAGTTGCAGAGCCCGACGTCGGCAAAACAGGTGCAGATGCTAACTGGAAGGGCCGCAGCCCTGAACAGGTTCATAAGCAGAAGCTCGGACAAGTGCAGACCTTTCTTCAACTTAGTTAAGAAAGCCACAAACTTCCTGTGGACAGAGGAATGCGAAGAAGCATTAGCCGATCTGAAGAAGTACCTGACCACAACTCCAGTCCTTTCGAATCCAGAACCTGGGGAGGAGTTGTTCCTGTACTTAGCGGTTTCAGAACATGCGATTAGTGCAGTACTAATCCCAGAAGAAAAAGGGGAACAGAAGGCAGTTTACTATGTAAGCAAAACCCTGGCCGATGCAGAGACAAGGTATTTACCATTAGAAAAATTGATGTTGGCCTTAGTAATGGCTTCAAAGAAGTTGAACCATTACTTTCAGGCCCACAAGATTGTGGTATTAACAGAACACCCACTGAAGTCCTTGTTGCAACAAGGAGACTTAACAGGAAGAATTGCCAGATGGGCAGTGGCCTTGGGCCAATATGACCTAAAGTTCAGGCCGAGAACAGCAATCAAAGGCCAAGTTTTGGCCGACTTCGTGGCCAAATTCATGCCAGAATCCATCGTACACCAGGCTCCGTTGAGCCAAGATGAGCAAGGACCAAGCAAGGAAAAAGAAGCACATCCAAATACAATGAAACAAAAGAAGGAAGAAAAACTCAGACCTTGCAGCATTTACATCGGCGACTCCTTTCGACTGTTCGTTGATGAGAGCTCAAACCGACAAGGAGCAGGGGCAGGAGTAGTATTGATATCACTAGATGGAGAGGTATTAGGACAGTCCATTCGACTGGGGTTCAAGGCCTCAAACAATGAGACAGAATATGAAGCATTGATTGCAGGACTGAAGATGGCAGTAGCAGCAGAAGCAGATAAGGTAATAGTTTTTTGTGACTCACAACTTATAGTAAATCAGACAACATGAGAGTTTGCAGCCCGAGATAAAATAATGTCGGCATACGCAAAGGAGGTCATCAGGCTGGCAGCCTTGTTTCAGAACTGCCGACTTCTTCAGGTTAGCCGAGATGATAACAGCCACGCTGACGCATTGGCCAACTTGGCAAGTTCAATTCAAACTGGGAAAACAAGGACAATAATGATTGATTATTTATCGGCCCCCAGCATCGAACCACCGACCACAAAGCACGAAGCAATGTGTGTGGATATGGGACCGAGTTGGATGGGTGCAATTGTTGCATTCCTGAAAGAAGGAAAGCTACCAAAAGATCACAAGGAGGCACACAAGGTCAGACTGAAGTCGGCAAGATTCAGTCTGATAGCAGAAGGCCATCTCTACAGAAGGTCCTTCACTAGACCCCTTTTAAGGTGCGTACACCCTTTGCAGGTTGAAGACTTTTTATATGAAATTCATGAAGGAATTTGTGGAAGCCACACTGGAGGCAGATCACTAGCTCACAGGGCCATTACCCAGGGGTATTGGTGGCCTTATATGCAAAAAGATGCAGAAGCCTACGTAAAAAAATGTGAACAATGCCAAAGGTTTACACCTTTGATACACCAGCCAGCTACTGACCTGAACCCTGTATCCAGTCCTTGGCCATTTGCCTAATGGGGCATGGATCTCGTTGGGCAATTGCCCCAAGCAACTGGGCAAAGGAAGTACTTGCTGGTAGCAACAGATTACTTCACAAAGTGGATAGAAGTAGAACCTTTTGCCAAAATCCGGGATGTGGATGTCAAGAACTTTATATGGAGAAACATCATCACCAGATTTGGGATTCCAAGAGCAATTGTTGCAGACAACGGAACTCAATTTGACAGCAAATTAATCAAGAACTTCTGTGCAAAGTTCAAGATCAAGAACTACTTTTCAACCCCAAGCTTTCCACAAAGCAATGGACAAGCAGAAGCATCCAACAAAGTAATTTTGGATGGGATAAAGAAGCGGCTGCAGGCAGCAAAAGGCAAGTGGGTAGACGAACTGCCCAATGTACTCTGGGCATATCAGACTACGCCGAGAAGATCAACATGGGAATCCCCATTTGCCATGGCTTGTGGCACAGAAGCAGTCATCCCACTGGAGATCGGCATCCCTGGGATCAGAACCCAAGGGGTAGAGAACGGGACTAATGATGTACTCTTAGCCCGAGATCTAGATCTTCTAGAAGAACGAAGGGAGAAAGCTGCAATTCAGCTCGCAGCGTACCAGCAACAGCTTGCCAGAGCATATAACAAGAAGGTCAATCCAAGAGAATTTCAGATTGGTGACCTCGTCCTAAGAAAAGTCGTCGGCAACAAGAAGGATCCCAAAGAGGGCAAGCTTGGCCCAAATTGGGAGGGGCCCTACAGAATCATCTCGGTACTGGGAAATGGGGCATATCGGCTTGAAGATAAAGAGGGCAAAGAGTTGCTAAGACCTTGGAGCACTTGTAATTTGAAATTTTTCTGTCATTAGAATTCCTTTATTCCTTCGCCATTTGCCGAAGTAAATAAATAAAGATTCAGTTCTGTTTTCAAGACACTTGACATTGTCTTTGGAATATATGCATAATGAGAACCCAGGTGGAACTCAGGTTCACATTAGGGGGCAGTGAGAAGAGGAATATGCTTAATACTTGTTGAAATTTGTGGACAATTTACAAGTTGAAGTTAAGCCGAAATCATTGTTTAACACTTGTTGAAATTTATGGACAATTTACAAGTTAAGTTAAACCGAAATTATTGCTTAACACTTGTTGAAATTTGTGGATAATTTACAAGTTAAGTTAAGCCAAGATCATTGTTTAACACTTGTTGAAATTTGTGGACAATTTACAAGTTAAGTTAAACCGAAATTATTGCTTAACACTTGTTGAAATTTGGGGACAATTTACAAGTTGAAGTTAAGCCGAAGTCATTGTTTAACACTTGTTGAAATTTGTGGACAATTTACAAGTTAAGTTAAACCGAAATTATTGCTTAACACTTGCTGAAATTTGTGGACAATTTACAAGTTGAAGTTAAGCCGAAATCATTGTTTAACACTTGTTGAAATTTGTGGACAATTTACAAGTTGAGTTAAACCAATATGATGTTCAACACTTGTTAAAGGTTTACAATTTAAGATTAAAAAGTTTGTCTATCCGAAGTGTGTCACCCTGAGAAGATTGTACAAAGAAGGAAGAATATGTGAAAGACATGCAGAATATTCTAAGTATAGAATCATACAAAAGCAATGAAGAAAAGACAAGAGTGCAATCACTTAGAAAAGAAAAGTTGTATTAGCATTCACCGAAAAGAGGGCACATTGACCGTACAAAAAGCTTATACTGTTCCAAAAAAATAAAGAAGAAACAAAATACAAGTCAGCAAAAGAAAAACATGAGGCTAAGACTCCTCTCCACCAGCTGGTTGAGTTTGAAGATCAGATGGTTGTTGGGAAGACATCTCAACAGCCTTATCCGCCGCGAGCTCGGCATCAATTTCTGCAAGAGTGTTATCAAGGCTCTTCTCAGCAAGAGTGGCATTGGCTGGTGCATCCTCAGAAGCAGCGCCCTTGGGAACCTCATCACCTTCTTCATCTTGAGTCAAGTCTAGGACTTGCTCATTCTGAAGAGGGGACTTGGCCCCATCAGCATCCTTGGGTTTTCTGACTAAGGCTTCATCCTCATCCTCATCGCCATCCTTGGATTCAGATTCGCCAACGTCTTGACTTGGAGTTGGGACTGGAGGGAATGGAAGAGGAATGGCGTTGGCTTTTCTCAGTGGTGAGTCCTCGGGGACATTGAGCTTCTTTAGAAGAGACATCCAACCAAGGGTGAAACCCTTGTTGCATGCCTGCTTCACTTGAATCTCATAGGCCTCCGTGACGTCAACCATTCCTTGTGCGTATGCCTTCTTATCAGCATCCCTAATTTCAGCCTCCTTGGTGGCCAAGGCTTCCTGAAGCTCCTTTTCAGCCTGGACCATTTTTTCCTCGGCCTTCTTCTTCTGGGACTCAGCCACCTTTCTGATGGCTTCAGCAGATTCGGCCTTCTCTTCGGCGTCAGTTTGGGCTTTAATGGCAGCCTTGGCCTGATCCTCCAGCTTCTTCATTTTTGATTGAAGGCCTTTGTTGGTTTTTTGAAGGCTGGAGACCTCCCTTTTCATCTCGACAAGCCTCTCCCGGTTCTCAAAGGATTGCATTGAGAAGGAGTGGGCATGTTGGATGGCCTGAAAGAAAATAGAGATATTAGAAAATATTCAAAGTATGAAATAAAGAGAAGGAAGGAAGAAAATTACCAAATAGAAGACATTTACTTGAACGGAATGCTGAAGCATTAAGGCGTAATTCTCGTACTCACTATACTGGGCGTTTCGTTCCAGATCACCTGGAAGAAGCAGAGTAGTGCTTAGGGCAATGCCGACGTTGATATCATCGGCGCTGTCACTTGCCATGACAGGCTTGTCTTCCAGAGTAATGGCAGGGGCCCAGGGGGCATCAGGTTTTTTTGACCCCAAGGTTGTTGTAGATGATGACCTCGGCTTTTTTGGTTTTTGGGATTCTGATGGTTGAGATTCAGAACGCCTCTTCCCAGTGGAAGGCTGAGGTTTATCACTCTCGGCGAGCTTTGAGATAGGCAAAGTGTCCTCAGACTCAGTCTGAGTAACTTTGGCCTTTGGTTGAGCCTTCTTAAGTCTTTTTGGCTTCGGTGGAGGAAAGGTTTGTGCTGGCTGCTCATCAACAGATGATGGAATGCTGGCTAGAAGATCTTTGGCAACTGGTTTTGGGCGACCCATCTCGGCAGTAGAAACTGTTCGGCGTCGGCGGCGGCGTTGTGATATTGGAATCAAGAATGGAGCCGAGGTAGATGGTTGATCAGCTGGATCGGACGTTGACCCCTGATCTGTCCGAGATGTGGACGCAGTCTGTGGAGTTGTGGCAGAAGGAGGAGAGAGGCTTTTCTTCTTCCTCCTAGGGACGTCGGGCAAAGCAGACTTGTAGGTTGGGATAAATTGAGAAGCAAGGGCGCCTTCCGTTTGTGAACTGGCAGGTTCAGTAGCTTCTTCAAATCCTTGCTGGGAAAGAAGGATTGGCGAAAGTTCTTTGGAGGCTGAGGAGGAACTGCAAAGATAAAACAGCCCAGACATCAGAACAAGAATATTAAGCAATTTGTGCAGGAAGATAAAAAAATCTTATGAAGGGTGGCCCTTACCAGCTCCTTCCCCCAAAACAGTTCGGCTTAAGGGATAGAGATGGAGGTCGTCGTTTGGCTGAAACTCCCAATTGCCCGAGACGATGAAGTAATCATCTCCAGCTCCCTTGTTGGAGTCTGGGAGGTCGGCTACGATTTTATATTCGGTGGATCTCGGCTTGAGGTAATAGACATAGTCCGTATCTTTTCTAAGGCGACACATGGTATAACAGTACTGGAAATCGGCAAGCGTAATCCTGAAATTCTCTTGTTTGACTAAAGCTATGGTACCAGTAATAATTCGGTAAGAATTGATGGCGAGTTGCATTGGGTTCAACTTATAGAAGTGAAGGATTTGACGGAAAAAAGGGTCAAGTGGAAACCGAAGTCCACACTCAATAAAGGCAACTACAGGAAAGGGCATGGAGTTATCAGTAGGCATGATGGAGTCGTCATCTCCAGCCAACCTCAGATTGACATCGGCTGGGATTTCGAATTCTTGCCTAAAGTGCTCTAATTTTCATCGGGGTGTCTACCCTATGCTTCCACATACCCATACTGTTGGCCTAAGTTGGAAGAATCGGATTTCAAAAAAGAAAGGGTTTTTGAAAGGTTTTAGGGACCTCGGCTAAATCTTAGAATCTATGGGGAGTTGTTCCAGTTTTCCCTAAAAATTGAAGGTTCGACAAACAAATCCCAAATCTAAAACTATGGAGATGAGGATCAAAGGCACAGATCTGGAAAAGACACAAAAAACAGAAAACAAAAACGAAGTTTCAGAATCAAGAACAGAGATGGGCTATCAAAAGCATGAAGAATACAAAGGGTTGAAGACCAAGAACAGTGGCAAAACGTGCAAAGAAACTATGAACAGTACATGTATTTAAGGAAAAATCAACGTATTCGTGTGTACAATTCACAAAGTTAGATATTCAAGCAAGACAGTGATGACAAGAAATTCCAGAAAAGGTTAAGAACTTAAATAAGAGGAAACAGTTGCTTACCAGGAAAAGGGAGGCCGAAATGGGATTTGCCGATGTCTTACGACGGTTGCAGAGGCAAAAGACCGATGGAAATCACGCCGGAGGTGGTAAACAAAGCGAGTTGCAGAACTTGAAATCTGGAACAATGGGGGACTCGAGAAGAGAGAACTAGAGAGAGAGAAAACAAGAGAATCGAATGAAAAGTGAAAAGAAGGGGAAAATCGAAGAGATATTTTGTTAAAAATGAAAACGGCGGCAAAAGGGGTTATCAATACGCCTAGAAGAACGTATGCGTCAGACGGCGCACGTGAGAAAGAGACGGCTTACAGGCGCGTCACAGGTACGAACCAATAAGAAGGAACACGTCGATGAAACGGTTGAGTTGTTATGCGTGACAGCTCATACGCGTGAAGGAGTTCTTGGAAACCTTGATCTTTTAGGGACATGTCGGCCTGAAATGAATGATCTCGGCTGGTAAAATTTTAAGCCGATGTACTGGAAGGAAGTACCAATATAGGTTCCATCACCTCAGAATGCGAGGTAATAGAACCTAGGGGGCAGTTGTGGGATATATTTTCTAAGTACTGACACGTGGCAAGGTAACGTCGACGTGTCAGCCGACGTGCCACGTGTCGTGATCGTTATGCCGAGGTTATCTCGGCAAGGCCAAGGTGATCTCCGAAGATATCAGAATCCGAGATAAGCGGATAAGGGACAAGAATCCTAGAATGAAGAAAAACTTCAAGATGGATAATGATAGTATTCATAGGGAGTCTATCCTTATCTCTTGTAGAGTCCAAAGTAAGCACTGAATGAGAGTCCATAGAAGTCAGGCTTCTAGTGGGACTAGGATTGAGATAACTATAAAAGAGAGGCACCCCCGTGGGTCTAAGATATGCAATTTATGCTTTGAGCAGTGAATTTAGCACTTGATTATCTTTGAGAGATATACTGACTTGATCGTCGGAGTGCTCCCGGGTGGACGAACCACCGTCGGAGACTTCTCTTTCTGTTGCAGGTTAGGTAGAAGCTATCTATTCTGCCAGTGCTCTCCAGTTGATTACTAGGCTGACGGTGTGATCAGAAAATCACTCACACAATAAGATTGCTAGTGTTACCAGCAATGCCTAAAGCTGAATAAACAAAATTGTTAACCGTCACTTTAGCAGGTTTCTTGCAAGAGTAGCCTGAAGGTCCATCGGGCAATGAGAAGTCTGCCACACAGAAGTCTTGCACTGAACCATGAGAGTAGAGAAGAGAAGCGATACGACAAAGAGGATTGGAAGATACATTTCCATCTCCAATAGTAAGGGATATTTTTTCTAAGAGTTGGTTGTGTTCAATATGGGGACATACTGTACCCATTTTATAGAATTTGAAAGCATGGATATTTTGTTTGGAGCATTCCTATTTGTTGTTAGAGATACGTGATTTTAAATGAATACGCTAAAACATGACAGATTATGGGCTGTGATGCATGTGAGCATTTTGCACTTTTGGCGACTACTTTTGGCGACGACGTCAATTTTCATAGGCAAACTATATTTTTGGCGACACGGTGATCAATTTCGTTGGTAAAAGTAGACCTTTACCGACGCAATTTACAATCGTCGCTAAAAAGTATAACATTCACTAGGCGCCAAAATTATTGGTTGGCGCCAAAATTTCAAAAATTTTAGCTACGAGACTTATTTTTTAGCAACACAATAAGCGTCGCTATTAGTGTGCTTACTTTTGGCAACGACTAGTTAGCGTGGGCAAAGAGTTAAACATTTAGCGACGATAACACTATTCGTTGGTAAAAACTTTGCTAGTGAAATCAAGTGATTTAGTGATTTGTGTTTTGTTATGGCTTTTCAAAGAGTTTTAAATATTCTAGTTATTGAATTGTAAAATTAAAATGATCATCGAATTATATCACAAAATGAACCCATCAAGCCCAAACACACTCTTATGTTGAGATGGCTAATTTGAATAATTTAAACTTTCTAAAGAATGTTAGATTAATATATTTGGTTTTATTTTCAAAAACTTGTTTCAGATTTTTTTTCCCTGAAAAACTTTAAAAAAAAAATTGGTGAAAAAATAAAAAAATACTTATTATTTTTATTAATTTTATCTTCTAGGAGGTCATAAATAATTTAAAAATATATTTCTAATTTTTATAGTTCTCAAATTAGTTTTAATTTTTTTTAAAGAATTAAAAATTATTTTATTTTTATTTTTATTTTATTTTTTTGATAATTTGTCTTTAAAAATTGAAACTGTGAAAAGTTACCACTCAAAATTTTCTCCTTTTTTCTAAGGAGGTAAACCCCTCTTTACACTCAAAATTTCCTCTTTTAATTTTCACGATGCACAATTTATGTGTGAATGATATTAAAAGAAATAAAAAATAAAAGCGCCAAAGACCAAAATGTATTACGAACTGTGGCTTCTAATTGGGTTCGAAAAGGAATTTTTTTTTGGGTGAAAAGCTGTAAATTAGATAACCTAGAAGAGAGGGAGAAGAGAGAAGGTTCGGAGGGAAAAGTGGTTCAGCGGCGCCAGATTTCGAAGGTGAACGATCGACGGCGTTAGCGATCGACGCTTCGACGAAACCAGTTCGGCGACAGCAACGCTTGACAATTCTACACTACATCGACGGCTCGACAGTTCAGCGGCGAGACTGGTTCTTCTCTTCGATCTGTAAAAAATCTTAGGTATGTTCGGATTCCCCCCCCCCCTCTCTCTCTCTCTCACACACATTCATGTAAAGCACTATGTAAACATTTGGGGTTGCAGTCTCTTACGGTGGAGGATCAACAATTGACGATTGTGATATTTCATACGATCTCATGTTGTATAGGACAATTTCTGAGATTTTTGAATGACATAAGAATATGACTAGATAATTCGTGTGTTCGGGGACTACGAACCACTCGGAGGTCGTTAGGTTCAGTATGATCCCAAGGAGTGTAGCTATGAGACCTTGCTTGATGTGTTCTGGTCCAGGCATGACCCTACCACGCTTAATCGTCAGGTGGCTTTGTTGAATTTTGTGGTTTTGGTTGTTTAATTTTGATGGGTTTTGGTTAATTTTGATGGGTTTTGATTGATTTGCTATCTAATTGAATTGGTACATAGCTTCTTGTGACTTGTAAACAAAAGGGCTTTATCAGGTTTTGCTAATTGTTAGAATAGTAATTAGTCATTTAATTTATAGGTAGATGCTTGAATTTTGAGGGCTTTCAATTTTTAATCTTTGGGTTTGATTTTTTGATTGGTTTTTTTTTTTTTTTCCCATCTTAAGAGGCCTTTTTTTCATGGCGTTTACTTTGATTTTCAACTGATGTAGCACAAAAATCTATATGTATATACCTGTATATTTATACAGGTTTCCTACCCTTTTCTTTGGAGCTGAATCTGGTTCTGTTTCCAGATTCACTGCCTTTGTAGAGTCCAAATAATCAGAATGGCTATTGCTCCTTGCATCTATACTTTTGCCATCATCTTTTTCATTAATAAAATGGCCATTAATACATGGACAAAGCAATAACAATTACAACCACAAAGTTCTACATGGCTGAGACAGTTCATCCCAATCTTTAATATCAGACAAGTTGTCCTCATCTTTCCAGAAGCATGTCATTTTGATTTTCTTTCATTGTCTTTTGTTCAAAGAGAACCTTTTTTACTGCAGATTTTAGATCATAATGAGAGTTGGGAGGGTATTTTTTTCCCAAGATTGTAGACATGTAATTGATTTAGCCACATTTTCATTCAGTTAGTTTTTTTTTTTTTTTTTTTTAAAGCTCTTTTGCTACTTCTTAAAATTTAGACATTATATCACAATAATCTTAGGTTAAACACTATCAGGAACATAGTTTTCAATTGAGACACTAATATTCAGAATTCCAGTAACTGTATGGCTGATTCGGGTACCGCATTGGATAACACTGTGCCTGATGGTTGTATCAACTATTTTTGAGACATTTAGAACTTGTTCCATTAACATATGAACCCCTTCTCAGAATGTAATAAACAACAGCTCAGCATTAGTGATGCACTATTACTATTATCATTAGAACAAGGGTTTTTTTTATTTATTTTGAAGAGTTCATTAGTAAATGACTAACCAATCAAACATGGCCAAAATGTGAGGGAGACATTATATTTATCATCACTTATCTGGTCTAGAATGAGAAATACTATTACTATTATCTTTCCTTCATTTATCTTTGTGAAATGTCTTTGCTTAATTCTAATTTTTCTGGTACACCAAGTCAGATTTGAGTTGGAACATTTAGATGGCATCATTGATTTGATCTAGTTAAGATGAATGATAGAGGATGTGTTTTTTACCTTAACTTAAATGAGGTATATTTTTTGGAATTTTTTTTCTGATGTTTAGAACTTGAATATGAAAATGTCTTTATGTTCCGTTCAGTCATTTTGTTAGTAGGAGAATCTATTATGTACTAGGAGAATCTCTTGCACTGTGAGCATGATTTATCTATTATTGGTTTTTATAATTCTGGGTTTTTATATACTATAATTAAAAAATAATCCTAACCGTACATTACCTTACCGTATGAGAGTGTGAGAAGAGAGATAATGAGTTAAATACACAGTGAGATTGGAAGTGGAGTGATAAAAAAGGGAGAGACTTGATGGTTAGTGATATAATTCCATCTATCAATCAAGTTACATATTCATCTTAAGTGGTTTGAAAAGAAAAAGAAATCAGACAATGAATTAATCTATTTTTTGGACTTTTTTGGGAATACAAAATGTGACGGAGCTTCAAAAACATGCTTCACCACCAAGTGGGAGTGCTGCCGTATCATGTTAATAGTATAGATTTGGTGCAGACAGATCTTGACAGGCTTATGCACAGATTAGTCTTGATGAAATGCTGCTGTGCTGGAGTGTTGCTACTTCTGTTGGAGTGTTGAATTGGAATTTTTGTTGAATGTGCATTATTGAATTGGAATTTTTGTTGCTTTTAACTTTTGTTTTTTTATTTTTATTTTTTTATTTCTTTTGCTTTTAGTTGAATTAGTGTGTTGTAAATATAGATGTCAATGAAATTCGATTGAAAAATTTGTAAGAAATTTGGGCTTGATTACATTTGAGTTATTGATTTAATTTAATATTAAATCTCCCTTTTACATGATTCTTGTAAGATTTTTTTTTTCTTTTATTGTCTTTAAAATGTTCTGATGTGGCGTGATGTGGCGCCATCAGATGAAAACAATTATATAATTTTTTTTTTCAATCACTAAAAATTTATTTGATTGTCTTAAAATTATATATTCGATTACTTTAAAACGAACTTCTTAATTAATTAATTAATGTGTATTTGATTTTGTTGTTAAGTAAAAAAAAAAAAAATTAAATTAAATGTATATTCTCTTCTTTACGAACTTTGTTAGTGTATATTCCTTTCCTTGGTTGACATAACATATTTTGTGTATCTCCCAATTTCAGGTGTCGTTTTTCCTTGGAATCATCACAATATTTTTGGCTTGGATATATTTGGAAATTTTGGAGTACAAGAAAAATTCAGTCTTGTTCAAATCGTTAGTTAGACAGTTCTTCACCTTCAAATACCATCTAATGTTTCTTTTATGCAGTATATATTCTGTTCCATGTTGTGCGTTTGAATTATTCTTTCAGCAATATATGTCTAGGGTTAAAATCTTTCATCTCCATGCAGCCTCTGTTTAAATTTTATTGTTAATTATTTGAATTTTTTGATAATATAAACTTCATACATTATTAAAGTCTTATTTTATGTTTCTTATGCTTAAAACTTGAAACTGAACTCTGTTCCTCTGATTTTGAAAACAGGAGTATGGGGATTACTGAAGCATTGCGAATGCAGATGGAAGTTCAGAAACGGCTCCATGAACAACTCGAGGTATGCCTTTGATACTCGGTATCCAATTGGGTAGTTACTGCTCAAGTTGGAGCTTCTATTGCTGGTCATTCAGATTATTAAAAATGCGCCTTCAGGAGCATATTTGGGAATATATTTCAGATTTCATTGAGACCTTGATAATTTTGATATATTGCTTAGTTATGCTGACTATTCATTTCTCATGATAGTTGAATGAGAAGTTTTTACTTGATATATTACTATAAGGTCATTTCCTCTTCTTGCAATTTTTGCTTCCTGGGAAACTATATATTTTGCACAATAAAAGTTAAGGTAGCTCAAACTGGTTACTTTATTTAGTAAGCATAACACTTATTGCATAAACTGTTATTGAAGAAGTATCTAGCTTTGCTTGAGTTAGGCCTGGTACTCTTTAAGATTTTGCTGTAATCCCTTATAATATAGAATCAGTAGAGTGAAATTTGAGCATGTCCAGTTGATGGTCAATAACAGGTCATGAGACCTGCAGTGAAGTACACAAATGAGCATGTCCAGTTGATGGTCAATAACGCACTTTGTTACTTGATTTAATTTCTTTTGTAATAAACAACATGCAAATTCTTTTATCAAAACTTCTAGCCTAGATTCTCCCAACTGCAGCTGGCCTCACCAATGGGAAGAAAATATTGAACAAATTGGATTCAGTAAGCAATACAAAATTGGAAGCGAGTAAATATGACATGACTGCGGCAGACTACTGCATGATCCAGAAGTCATCTCCAAAGACTCCAGTGAAGAGAAGAAATCAAGAACCAGTTAAGTATCAGGCAGCTCATTATTGCTTTTTTCTGATAGTAATTCATTTTGCAAGTTGAAATTAACAGCTCAAAATGGAAAAGCTATCTTGGGCATGAGCCTGAAGATTCTTTAGTTAACAGCTCATTAGGAATTTCAATGACATCCTCAGAGGGACTGTTGAGATCAGTAGAAAATAAAGCCATTAATGGGCCTGCTTTCTTGCCTTTAGAGAATTGGAATAATAAATAATGAAATATAGATATTTGTGTTTGCCTCTGAGAACCTTTACTTGGTATTATCTGTTGAGAAGGATGTCACTCCTAATGATCTCTCCAAGAAAATGAAATTTTTACCTAAATTGTGACTGCAAAAGCCACATATTGTTTCCACAACATTCTTTTATGAAAGGTCTGACTACTTTGACTGAGTCTGCATTATATGAAAAAGGAACACATGGTTATTTTTATCTAGATTACCGAGTCTTGTAGTATGAATAGTAAGGGTTGTTTGGAGTATTCTAATAAGATATCTTCAAAATTAATGGTAGTTGCTTTGTCTTTGGATTGTAGGTGTATGAACCGATGTTATCTCGGTTTGCAAATGAGGGTGGCTTGATTGGGAGCTCTCCAGTTGAAGTATCCAAAGGTAATTTTTTTAAAAGCTCTACAACATAAGAAAACAATTTAAGTTCTGAGGTCTAATTTTGTAGAAAAATCTTACATAAATGTCTCAGGAGCTAAAACTGCCTTCCTATTATTTAACTCTCATGCCTCAAAACTGTTTCCAGTGTTGAGTTCGTCTTGCTTGACCACGTTGCTAGTAACAAATTTTTCCATCTTGTTCTCACAATTGATTTTCAGTGTAATATAGTTGAAATCTCAGTTCTTTCATTGAAAACATAAGCCCCAATTATTCACATGAATGTGTGACATTGTGATGCAGAAGCAGTAAGTAGAAGAGGACAAATCCCAAGCAAATAATGTCAAGTTTGTCTAGTTAGTATGAAGTTTGTTTATTTATGAGTCTTCATTTTATTCTTCATTAGAATTTGTTAGTCCCCTATTAGGAGCTTCAGAATGTTCTTGATGTATTTTATTTTTAGGGATTTCTTTGCTATAGTTTGTGTGTTGGTTAGTAGACTTTTCTTGGGCTGTAATCCAGCCAATTACTTGTTTAGAATTACTTATTTTGGTAGATTTTGAATATTTTACAGTCTCTAAATGGGGTAATTTTTAGAAAGTTTATTTCTCATTATGGTTTACTAGTGTCCACATAAAGAGGCCTCTGCTTGATTATGAATTTAGAGTTGGAATTAAAGAGCCAGTGTGGAAATTCCCTGTTGACTTGTGTGTGTATCTCAAGCCACCCTTGTGGAGTAGGCTACTCCTTTCATGCTTTTGTTTTCCTATTTGCTGAATTTATGTCTAATTCAAATCTGTCTAACAAGTAACCAGACCTTAATGCAAGAAGTACTAACACTTCTACTCATATGACACTTCTACTCATGTGACACTTTTACTCATTACACTGCCGAGTTGAAATGGTTTTCTGTACTGCTGATGATCTGTGTTGAATCAGTTTGCTGATCTGCTATTCTTCTGGTGCTACTGTGATGTTGCTGAGATGCTGTGGTGATGCTGCTGTGATGGTGTTTGTTACGATGAGGTGCTGCTGTGTTGTTGGATGTTTGCTCGTGTTGTTGATGTTTGGAAGGGTGCAGGACTTTTTGTCCAATTTGTAATAGATCAGGTTTTCATTAATGGGGGTTGTCATTAGGTGTAAGTTCGAGCAACTGCTGGTGTTTTGGCTGGAAGGGTATGGAGGGGGTATGGAGGGGTATTTTGTGTGATTTCATATCCATGTATTAGTTTGTTATAGTGGTGCCTGAGGGATGCCTCTTGTAAATCTGTAAATCTTTTAAAAAATTATAAATGAGTTTCAATTATTTTTGCCGTTGCAAATTTGTCGTCGTTAAAAAGTGAAGCTTTCTCGACAAATAACTTGTCGGTAAATGTGTAGCTAAAAGTTTATTTTTGTCCACTCATATTGTGTTGCTAAAAGTGTATTTTTTGCCAATGCCAATTTGTCATTGCAAAACTAAAGCTTTATCGACAACCAAATCGTTGGCAAATGGCAACATTTACCGATGTAAATGTGTCGCTAAAAGTTACTTTTCCCCACTCATATTGTGTTGGTAGAAGTGTATTTTTTGCCAATGCCAATTTGTCGTTGCCAAAAGTAAAGCTTTAGCGACAAACAACTCGTCGGCAAATGGCAACATTTACCGACGTAAATGTGTCGCCAAAAGTTTACTTTTGCCGACGCATTTGTTGTTGCTAAAAGTATATTTTTTGCCCATGCAAATTTGTGTCGCGAAAAGTGCCACACAATCATCATATTTGAATGACTTTTACCAACGCAAGGTAAATTGCCGACGATAGATGGAGGCTTATGTTCGTCGCTAAAGGCATTACTTTTACCAACGCAATCATAATTTCGTCGGCAAAAACTTTTGCCAACTCACTTTTGGCTACGGTTGCCAACGTAGCTTTGTGTGTCGGCAAAACTCTTTGCCAACGAATTTTCCCTTTTAGCAACATATTTTGTTGCGTTGCGAAAAATGCAATTTTTTTTTTTTTTTTTTTTTTTTTTTCAGACAACGATAATAATACTCTTTTTTGTTTGAAAATGCAGAAACACAGTGAGGAAGCATATTCTGCCTAGTCAAAAAGATATTCATTTAATCAACAATTCATGCACTGACATATGGTTGATAATTAATATACTACTTTGTCAATCAATTTTATTGTGCGCCAAACAAGTTTGGCCCGTTGGCTACTTATTATGATGTTGTCATTGCTCAATAACGTCAACTATCCGGCATATGAATTTCATCCTATTCTATACTGAACCATAGGGATTTTGGTCAATAGGGATTTTGGTCTCTTTACTTTTCAATCTGTACCATCTTTATTTTTAAACAATTGTTATGATGTCAAGGGCTCCTTGTACCCCAGGAATGTAACTGAACCTCAATATTTTATCTACCGATACTTTTAAAACCCGCCCCCCACCAAAAAAAAAAAAAAAAATTCTGACTTTCAAACATTTTCCAAACTTCGTAAACCTACACTTTATTTTTATTTTTATTTATTTATTTATTTATTTTCTTTTTTGTTTTTTGTTTTTGTTTATTTATTTATTTATTTTTTTGACTTTTTGAGTGAAACTGTGTGGGGGCTAAAAGATCTGAAACTTTTGGCATCCAAATAAAAAATTGATACTCGCCTCAAAAAAACATTTTTCATTTGTTTTAATTTTTGAATAGAGTTCTGAGTTGTATTTTGAAAGATAAGTTTTTGAAAAGTGTTTTGAAAATTGAAAAACTTGTTTGGTTATGAGTTTTGAAACTAGTTTTTAAGTTGTATATTTTGAAAATAGTTTTTAAAAATTTGCAAATTAAAAACTTGTTTGGTTAGGAATTTTCAACACTAGTTTGCAAAAAAAGTATTTTTGGTCATTTACTTAATCTAAATATACTTTTTATTTTTTTTGAAATAAAATATTTTCATTTTTTATCTTTTCGAAAAAATATTGTTTATTTTTTTTAAAAAAAATCTTTTATTTTATTTTTTTAGTTTACAAAAAACAATTTTTATCTACATATATTTTTTTAAAATTATTTAATTATTTATTTACTTTTTTTAAGTACTTATTTTTTCAAAAAATATTTAAATATTTATTTATTTATATTTTAAATGTTTTTTATATTCTTTAATTTAGTTTATAAAAAATATTTTTTTATTTTAGTTTTAAAAAATCATTAATTTTCTTTTATAAATTAAAATTTTTTTTGAATCGCCCATATATATCTAAATTATAACAAATTATTTGGTCAATACTTAAAAAAATTAACAAATTTTTTTTTTCAATAAAATAAAAAAAAATATTTTTTTTTTCAAAAATAAAATTAAAAATATATATTTTCAAAAAAATTAAAAATACAAAATACTTTGTTAAATTACCCTTACCTCCCCTAAGATTTACCATAATTGCAAATACATATCCTATAGTTTCAACAATTACACTAACCTCCCTTACTTTCCAAAATAATATCACGATTCCCCTCTCTCTTTAAAAAGGCCCAAACGATATTAACTTGTTCGTCAAAATTACCATAGTAACCTTCAACAACATTGTGAAAAGACAAAAATAACCTTAACCTTCTCATTCTTGTTTTATAACTTTCATGAATCAAATAGGTATTCATAAAAAACATTCAAATGCCTATATGTATTTTAAAATTTTTATTCAAACTCTAATTTCTCTAAATAGATATTTTTCATATACAGAAATATTTAAATACCTATATGTATTTATTTTTATTAAAAATATGTATCTTTTCAAATTTTTATTCAAACTCTAATTTCTCAAAATAGGTATTTTTTGACATAATTGTTTTATTACTAATTATTTCTATGCATAAAGTATAAATTGATGGTCTTTTAAAAAATAAAATCGACATCTTTATATATATATATATATATATATATGTTTTAATTTCCAAATAAAGAATTGTATTTAATTTGGTAATAGATTTGATGGTGATCAAATTTGTTTTCTCTTAATGTGTGGGTTTTGGTTCTATGTAATGAAATGAGCAATGTTTCCCTTTTTATAATTGTTCTATATACAAAATTTTTACAATAGTTATTCTACAAAATTTTTTATAATTTTTACAATTTTTCTATGAGAAATGGTTCTATATACAAAATTTTATTGGAATTGTTTTGATCATTTTTACTGAAAACTGGTGATGTTTATATGAATTTAGGGATCATTTGACAGTCAACTAAATAAATAAATGTTTTTTTCATTTTTTTTTTAGTTTTTTTTTTAAATTTGTGTCAATTTTTTAAAAAAGTTTTTCTATCCATTTAGTGAGACAAATCTAAAAAATAATAGAATAATAAAATTTAAAAGTTCATTAAGGACCAAAAAAAAAACACAACTATTTTTATTTTTTTACTTTTCTAATTTGTCTAATCAAGTAAGTTTTAAAAGTCTAAAAGAATTTAATTTTTTTTACCAAAGACGTAAAAAAATAAACACAAACAATTACTTAAAAAATGAATCGCAAGCAACCCTTTAGTAATCATGGTGATTTTTTACTAGAATTTGTTGAATTATTCATTCATTTAGTGTTTTACTTGATGTTATGTAATATTACGACAAATATGCATAAAATTACATGTTATTTTTATTACTGTTACAACCATGACTGCATTTCCTTACTTTGATTTAGTCATCCACTACAAAGGCAAACTGGGCAGAGAGAGTTTGGAGGGAAAGAAATAAAGTTTATTGGAAATTTGGAAGAAAATAGTTATAGGAGTGTGGAGTTATTTTATAAAGGAGGTGAAGGGTATTTTGGGCCATTTAGGTGTTTATTTTTTATGATGCCACTATATTTGATTACTTTTGCAACGTCCTTCCATCAGAAAGGGGAAATATGGTATTATTTTGTAAAGTAAGGGAGGTCGGTATAATTATTGAAACTACAAGAAAGGCATCTACAGTTATGGTAAATTCAGGAGAGGCAAGTGTTATTTACCTTTTAATTAATGGTCAATCAAAACTAATGAAATTATGCCTTCTAGGTGTAGAAGAAAAACTAATTAAAAAAGAAATGTAAAAGAATGTATAGGTTAAGATTATTTTTGTCTTTTCACAATGTGATTAAAAGGTATTATGGTAATTTCAATAGGTAACTTAACATCGTTTGGTACATTTTAACGAGAAGGGGGAATCTTGATATTATTTTGGAAAGTAAAGAAGGTTAGTGTAATTGTTGAAACTACATGGAATGTATCTGCAATTATGATAAACCTCAGGCGAGGTAAGGGTAATTTACCCAAATAATTTGAATGAACAAAATAAAATAAAAAAATTGATTTTTTTAAAAAATTATTATTATTATTATTATTATTATTATTATTAAACATAACAGAAAATCGTACAAAAAAAAGTTTTGAAATCAATTTTGAAAGATAAATTTTTAAAAGAGTTTTGAAAATTAAAAGTTTATTTAATTATAAGTTTTGAAAAAAAATTTGAATCAAGTTTTAAAAATCCATAACTAAACAAATTTTGAGTTTTGAACTATCAAATTACAATTCAAAAACTAATTAGTGTGTTTGGTATAAGTTTTTTGAATTAAATTTTTTGAAAATTGAATTTTTTATTTTTTTGTTTTTAGTGAATATTTTTAAAATTTTAATCATTTTTAAAACTTTTTTAGATGCATTTTACTTAGATGTGACTAAAAAGTAAAATATTTACAAAAAAATATTTTAAAAAATTAATAAATATATAAAATACGAAAAATATATTGAATTTTCGTAATTTTTTTTTAATATTTTTGGTATTTAGCGAATTTTTTAAAGATTTTTTTAATAAAAATTATACTAATTAAATATATTTTTGTTAGCTGTGTTTAAAAATTAAAAAAATTCAGTAAAAATAAAAAAATACAAAATAATAAAATAAAAAATAACGTATTTTTGGCAGAAAAGAATAAAAAATAAAAAAAACTAAACACATTTCTGGGAGTAATCAATTTTGAGAGATATAGGGCTTGTTTGGTTTGTGTTTCAGAAACAATTTTCTGAAATATTCTCTACAAACACATTTCTGGGAGTAATCAAACCAAACAGATTTTCCTAAAAAAATTCTCAAAAATGTGTTTGGTTGTCTTTTTCCAGGATCACTTTTCAAAAAAAATTCTCAGAAATCGGTTTGGTTGGTTTTTTCAGAAACAAAAAATACAAACACCCCCAATTAGAAAAAAATATTGTGTAAACATGATTTTTTTTTTTTTTTTTTTTTTTTTTTTTTTTTTTTTTTTGAATCAAGCAAAACAACACAATATATTATGCATGAGGTAGAACTTTTACAGATTTTGCCAGTTGGTGTGCTGCCTCAACAAGACCCCTATCCACCTTAGTTACAGATAAAAACATAAAAACTTATTTAAGACTAGCACATCCTGTACAACCAAATCAACCTCCCACTCCAGGTTGTTTTTTCTCACAAAACTATCAACCAAAAACTGGCAATCCGTAAATAAGTAAACAAAATATATATTAAAAGTATCTACTAAAAGTCCACATAGTGACAACGATAACAAAATCTTCTACTTTCTCCCCATGAAAAATATCTTTCATCACAGAATAAAAAGAATTAAGTTCAAAATCAAAAGATGATTTTTGCTTCAAAAATCACCACACAAACAGATGTTAAGGAATTGGCAAAGCATAGGCAACCGAGAATAAACAAGCAAATGCCATTTTATATACAATACACGTTCTTGCGAACTTCGTTAACTCTGTACAAAATGAAGACTACCAGATTTGTCGAATAGTATGAACATGGAAGTTCATAAAAGACACAGATACATAAAGAAAGTTACTGGAGACTTGCACTTGTTTTAAAACCTTCTACAACAATACTCATTTTCTTCTGGGTTGTGCAAGGCGATTTGTTAACTAAAGAAGCATTCCATTAGATTCTCAGGCAAAGGACTTTAACTTCCGCAGGCCATGCACTCTTCCCGGTTCTGCAATGAACATACCACTTGAGCCTTAGCAACTTCATCATCGTGGTTCACACTGATAGCATTTTCCTTTTGTCGACAAAACAATCAAGTTAGTATAATAAATAAACAAAACATCTAAATAAAGGACACATTTGGACGTCCCATTGAATAAAATCAATATGTTATGCTTCAAACAATATTTGAAAGTCTGATAATATTAGTTGTCTGGTGTAAGTCTAATAACATTAGTTGTCTGGTGTAAGGACCATTCAAACAAGAAAATTGTCAAGACATAGTATAGGATTTGGAGAAAAAAAATAGTTTCAAGTTAATTCGGGCTATTTCCCCCCCCCTCCCCTTCTCTCTGGTAAAGAAATTATCCATGCCCTTCGAAGCTTTAAAAAAAAAAAAACACACACACACACACACACACACACACACACACACACACACACAAGAGGACCATAATTGACATCCAATGGGATATCCACTTAAAATAACCAACATGCATATCAATTACTTTATTAAGAAAGGAGGTATCAACATTGAATTTGATTGCATCAGCCGTAGCACGCGTCCTCAGATAATACATCCCTGTCTTCAAACCCTTGCATGTCCAAAATGAATAATAAGTATTTAAATAAGTACAGAGAAACTAATATGTATGCATAGACTACTCTTAATATTAACATTAATAACAATTAGATCAATTTTCAAATTTTAGTCCAATTACCTTAGACCAAGCATAGAAATGCAAGGAAGTCAGCTTCCTAGGATCATAAGTGCAGTCAAGGTCACTCTTTCAACAAACCAAATGCATGACAAAAGGCAAACCTCAAAACTCTACGACTATGCATGAAAGAGGTGTAAGGCTCAAAACACTCGTTGTTGCCAAGGATCTGGCTGGTCGAAGCAGTGGACATAGGTGCTACAAGAAGGGAATTCCTAACTCCATTCTTTGAAATCATTTCCCTTAAGGTGGTCTAGTCCCACCTGTCAGATGGCATCACAGCCCACATATCCACTTGAAGAATCATAGTGAGGAAACAACTGAAGCAGATGAAGCCATAAAGAAAGATAAAATTAAACAATAAATAGCCTGAATTTGTGTACCTGCTGAACGAAAAAACGGAAAACCACAAAAACCCCATGATTTAAAAAAAAAAAAAAGGATCATAATAGTAAAAGAACTAGCCCAGGGTTTAAAAAAAAAAAAGTACCCCATGGTTCCAAAAAACCATACATGACCAAACGAACATTAAAAACATGCAACTATAGTACCGATACATGAACCATACATGCACAAGAAACGAATTTAAATAACCGTACATCAACACTTCTGACATAAACCAACTACCACAAGCTATTTGAAAATAATAAAAAACAAAATAGTACAACATAATTACTACCGATGGTTGAGCTACCCTAACAAAACAACAAGTTCAAGCATTGTTTCAACCACAGTTTGGAATATCCTACGTAAGTGCAATGACAAACAAAAGTACCAACAAAAGGATCACAATAGTAAAACAAAGAAAAGCGTTGCATCCACAACAAACCCAAAACAACCTCTTCCCGCCAGTACGAGGCACTTGCGCAGGTGCAAGATGCTGTATCCCATCATCATAGTCATCTACCCAGAGAAAGGAGCCCCTATGATTATCCCAATTAGGACAACGGAAAAAATAACGACCATTGTTCGCTTCGGTGCGAGCCATAATCACCAACATTGGCACCAAGCACACATGAACAATTTGGTGTCACCTTCATCTGCATATGGCGTGAAATTAGCAATCACATTTTAAAATATATACAAGAAATACAAATATAATGTGAAGTTTAAAACATTAACCTACTTTGATTATGTGCTCTATTTTTTCCAATTACCAAAAAGAATCTACCTACTTGTAATCATATACTTATTGTTGTATGCTTCCCACATAGATGCTGCAACCTCATCTCGCCATTGTCCCATCTGCAGTAGTTGTTCACGTGACATGTTCACATGGTTGTGTTGTTGCATAGCTGGTACTCTATCTTTATTTCCGTGGACATTTTGAACTCCAACTTCACCCTGAACTTCACTTGCATCTTTACCTCCACCTTCACCTTCATCTTCATCTTCATCTTCATCTTCTTCTTCATCGTCATCTTCATCTTCATCATTTGATTCTTCTGCATCAAAAAATTCATCATGCTCTTGCACCATCCGGATCCAATTGTGGAGAACACAACATGCCATAACGATTGGCCTTGTTGTACCATATCATACTGTGGCATGTGTCTTAATAATGGAAACCATTGCTTCAACACTCCAAAGGTTCTTTCTATAACATTCATCAAAGAAGAATGTCTATGGTTGAACAACTCCTTTGGACTATGATAGCGACGCCGCCTATTGAACTCTTGCAAATGGTATTTTTGGCCATGATATGGGGCTACGTACCCAGGCATGTGTGTATACCCGGCGTCAACGAGATAATACTTGTCTACAGTAAAACACTTTCAGTAAGAACATGTCATGGCATATTTGGGTGTGAAAAAAAAGGAAAATACAAAATTAAAAACAAGTACACTTACTAGGTGGTGGGTGTGGAAAGTCAGCAGAATTTGTGGTAAGTGCTTCTAGAAAAATTCTTGAATCATGTGCACTACCTTCCCAACCAGTGTATACAAACGTAAACTTCATGTCAAATGAACATGCAGCCATGACATTTTGAGTTGTATGCACTTTTCTATCTCGATATGGCATTTGGTCACCTTCTGGTGCCATAACAACAATATGTGTGCCATCTATGGCCCCTACACAGTCCTAGATGACATAACTTTGAATTAATTTATCAACTTAATCTTTAAGCCATATAAAATAATGCAAATCAACTCCATTTATGTTACCTTAAACCATGGCCAGTACCGTCTGTCATTCCGAATTTTAGGATAGGTAACAGCCATGTTAGGTGGTTGGATTACAAATGGCGCAAGATTTCCCAATGCCCGCATCATAAGTACGAAATGACGATGGATTGTCTCATTTGAGTGCTGAAATCGATCTCTAGCATTTCTTGTGTCTGAACTTTGACCACAGATAAATAAAAACATAGCCAACGACTCTTCCAATGACAATCGCATGTTCAACCAGTCTACAACATTTCTACGGACAATCTGTTTAACCAATTCCACAAATGTCGGGACTTCCATTCGCAATTGTTCACGGATTGATTTAGGATTTCCACTTAGTAAGAATTTTATGTACTGGTCACCGGTGTATGGACAATTACGTTGCGGTTGTCTCGTAGGAATGTCACGTGTTAGTTGACAAACCATGTGTAAGTCCAGCACATCATCGTCATCGTCACTGTACGGGTCGTACATGTTGTTCGGTTGCCCTCCATTGGGTCATGACGACGACATCTAAAGCGGAAAGTGTAAAAACAATCAAGGTATTATCAGTAATGATATGAGTAAAAGCACTAAAAATTTAATGAGGACATTGCAACAAAGAAAGCATGGCGAAAATAAATTACGACAACATAGTGCTAAGTCTAAAGCGAAACCACATAGACAGCATGATGTATCAAGTTAGCTCAACACCCAACATAGTCCAAAGCGAAAGGGAAAAACAAAAAAATTAAAACAAAAAAAATTTAGAACTTCAAGTTTAACAAATGCCAAAAAAAAAAAAAAAAAAAAAAATACCCAAACAATTCTGCGAGCATCTTCATTTCCTTCACCTCAAACTGAACAGTGGGATGACCAAGCTTCTCACAAACTGAGGATCCAAATGTACCTCATTTCCGGTTCCATGGTCATAAACATGGTTCGAGATTCTAGTGATGTGAACATGTTCATGGCCTTCAAAACAAGCTCGGATCCAGGGCCATTGATTTTAGGATGGCCATACATACTGCAACGGAGTACGCATCAGCTGCCCTAGCGTTGGCCTCTGCTCGAAGGTAAAACCGTTCACGTGCGTCACATGAACGTTGCCATGGTTGCAGTGCATCATCCATTTATGGGTTTTGCTGGACTGACCCTGGCCACAAGACTTATTCTACTTCTGGAAGTGCAAGATTCATCTACTATGCCTTTCCCCGACGTATATGCATGAAAGCGTTTATCCATTTCTCGCTCGTCATCAGATGTGGTTGTACCCTGACGAGAAGAATGGGCAAAAGCGCTAGTGGCAAATGACGTGGAAATATTTCTGACATGAGCTTATAATGTTCAAGGCCTTTGGTTTGGAATTGTTTTGCATTTGGGTATGCCTACAAGTTGTAAACATTAATTAATCATTTAAAAAAAATATTTCTCTATACACATGGTTCTGGTAAATGTATGCGCCAAAATAATTACCTGAACATAATTTTCCCAAACATCGTCTGGGGCTGTCACTGTTTGAGTTATTGGATCCCAGCCCAAACCCGTGTGGCTTTTCAGAGCAACAAACTCTTTGTAGTTCGCCTTCAAACGCGCGAACTTACCCTTCAATTTTTTTAGCCTAAATTTTTTTCCAACCTTTTTAGTCATCTCCTCATCAATTGTTTGCCACTGCTTTGGGTAAAAAATCCTATCTTTCTTTGACATGGAAGGATCCTCTTTCTTAATTTCGTCCACCAATATTTCTAAAAATATCTTCACAATTTCGAACCCCACATCTTAAAGTCGTCATTATCGTTAGCCATTCTAGCCTAATACAAGTGCAACAAATGACCGTTTATAGTTCTGTGAACAACTTAAGTTTCAAAAATAGTTTGGCAATAAGTGAAATTAAGCATATGCATAATAATAGCCATTACGAATATTTCGAATATTTAATATGAGATTTTGCGTGCAAAAGTTTACCAGATAAGGACAATCGTTTTCAGCAATGGAGGAATTGACTGATGGTTGAGGTGATCTCTTCCTCTTGCCCTTGGTGTATTGAACAATGACCGAGGAGTACGTAGTTGGCCTGGTTTAAAATCAAAATGAAAAATTCACTTATGAACAATTTTGTGCACTATAATGCTCTTGCATAATACCTATATTTTATATGGCATACATGAGTAGAATTTTCGTATAATAATAGACCTTCAGAACTTAACAATACCATACAAAAAAAGAAAATAGGAAAAATAATAGAAAAGTGACTCGTGAGCAGAATGAGCAGAATTTATATGGCATACATGAGCAGAATTTTCGTATTCTTGATTTTTCTAAATGAAAGTAATTTTCAAAGTTTCAAAGATAGTATGGGAAATTAATCATAATAATAATAATAATAAATAAATAATAATAATAATAATATAATAATAAATAAATAAATAAATAAATAAATAAATAAATAAATAATAAATAAAAAATAAATAAATAAATTAAAAATAAAGGAATGAAAAAGAGGAAATATACTTCATTATAGTTAACAACTTAACAGATCCAATACATTGAAATGAAAGAAAGAAAAACCCACTATTAATAAACTTATAAGAAATGATGTGATAAGTAATATATATACATATATATGTAAGCGCTGAAATGAACTTGAAAACATTCAAGTTTAATGAAAGTAGATAACAGAGATGAGATGTAAATCTTCATTAGGCATGTACAAGGATTCTAGCAACTGAACTAATTAGTGATAAATTGACACCAAAAGCAGCACGACAGTTCTAACTTCTAAGTTACAACAATGATGCACCAGATCTTAGAAGAGAGTGTATTTCCAGTTATTCATCATCTTATACAGTTCCATGTATGCCATAGGAAAAAAGAAAATAAGAAAAAATAGAAGATATTTAATGGAAATATCTTCTAAGTCAGAGATGTTCTTAGCATGTTTCATAACTCATATATCATATCAACTAAAAATGAAGACTTCAATGGATATAATTGTTTGCATTATATAAAGGCAAGCTGTAATTGTTAGGGAGGTTTTTTAACTTTCTAATGCCATAGGTGTGGTTTATACATATTAACCTTTTATCCGTTGAAGAATGTAGAATCATGTCTTGACCTTCAAAGCTCTAACATTGGAGGTCTTTCTCTGTTTCTGAAGGTTTTGAACAAATTTCAATTCATAATTCATCATTTTGTGAACTGTAGAGTTACTTTTCTATTTTACAAGAAATATAACCCAGTGATTAAGATAGTGTAGGGAATCAAGCAGAAGTTATGTTTAAATTATTTGCCCAAATCGGTAAAGTCAATGCATTAATATTCACAGACAAAAAAGAAAAAAGAAAAAAAGAAAATACTACTACCTATTCAATACCCAACTATACATTAAAAATTACACAAGAAATAAACAAATCGGAGAAACCATTACAGAATAACAAAGTGCATTACAGACCACACATCTCAAACCGTGTATGCAATTTTTGATTATGAGATAATTACAACTACCTGTTGAACAAAGACAACGGATGCTGTATCATGAAGACAACAATATTTCTAATGGAGTGTAGATGCCTCATAATCAAAATCAGAGAACAAATTAGCCATATTTCTTCCTTGCGTCGTGCCTGGATTGCAAAAACCAGTAGTTCACTACACCTCTTATTTACCATGATTGTCATCACTTCTCATGTTTGTATAAAACATGTAATTTGACCCATTCACCATATCAATCGAAGTCGTAATTGAGCAAAACATAATATCAAGAAGGAAGAATTAGATCAAACCCAACTACTACATTAGATGACCCATTCATCAATATTAATCAAAACTCGTAATTGAACAAAACATAATATTTTTTAAACCTTTGTAAATTTGATTAAGTGACTCTAGTGTGTGACTCTATGGACTACGATTTCGAAAATTTACCGATTGGGAAATTCACCACAAATTGACAAACCAAAGGCAAAAGCCATGCGAACTTTGTAAACCAAAATCAGTCAATACATTGTTCCAAACTCACAAAACCCAAATGAAATTAAAAAAAAAAAAAGTATTCGTTCATTAGAAATACCTCTTGCTTGCCTGCTTTTGGTGGCCCTCAAATCCCACTGTCCACAACAAAGTTTTGAGCAGCGGCCTCTCTGTTTTTGCAGCGAATGATGAAGTTATGCTTCGTCTTGGTGGGGTTCGAAGCTCGTTAGTTTGCATTTTATAGAGCCCAGAAGAAAAAAATGATGGACATTGATGTTACAAGTCCCGATTGTGTGAAGATTTAATTCAGTTTCACTAAGACCAAAGCTAGGGCACGATTTGGGAAAATCTGTGAGGCAGAGAAGTTGTGGCTGTTGATAGAGGACCCGTACGAGCAGATGCCCCTTATTGCCTCAAGCCTGTGCGACACAGAGATGAACGAGGTGATAGACAGTGTCGGTGTATCTAATGCGGAAGATTTCTCAAATCTTGAACAGCGAACTGATGGAGGGAAGGCAAGTGGGCCTCTTCGAAGGCACTTGGGCGAGTGCAGATCTTGGCCTACAGGTGTGAATCGTCTTACTCGACACAGCGAGAGAGAGCTGTTGGACTACCTCTGAAGGATTTTTCTTGTATCACAGAGATGAGGTCACAAAGGTTCTTTTGAGAGAGAGAAGTTACGACAGAAGATGCGCCTTCAGAGAAGCTTTGAGAGAGAGAAGTATGTTGGGAACATTTCTCTGAGATGAGTCTTCAGAGAATATTTCAGAAATTTGTTTGCCAAACGGGTTTTGGTACTTTTTTCTCTCAAAAATTGTTTCTGAAACACAAACCAAACAAGCCCATAATTTTTAGGTTTATATGGAACAATTAATATTTTAAACAAATATAGTTTACCTTATTTATAATTACCAACTCTCTTTTTACTTTTCACACTGAGAACAAAGCACTAAAACAACTTCAATTAATCAGCTAGATATTAACTCAAAACTCTCACAGCCTGTGCCAAACAGTTACATAGCAGCATCAAGGATGAGAATAACATTTCTGCTACAGGGTTGGAATGATAGAGCAATGCTAGAGTTACAAAAAAAATTCTACTAAAAAGTTGACCAAGCACTCATGTGTTTGATTCATTTTTTGATAATTTTTTGAAATTTATGGCATTTTTCATAATGATAAGTAACAAAAGTCTCTATAGCCAAAAAGACTCACGCTTTGTATTATATTTATATTTTTATGATAATTTGCAGTCTTGCACTAAAACCATTTCCATGATCAAATAAAGAAAACAAAAGAAATAGAGTGACAAATTATACCTGTAGTAAACTTTAATATTTGTATTATATTCTTAACATGTCTCCTCACGTGTAACCGATGTTTTCTTCATAACTGGTCATACACGTGCTAACATTATTTATATTATATTCTCAAACATGCCCTCTCACGTGTGACCGAGCTTTCTTCATAGAAGGGTCAGACCACTACAAGAAATAGCAGTTTTGCCGACCAAAATATTAGTCGCCAAAGGTCGGAATTTTAGTCGCCAAAACCATTTAGCGGCTAAATTTTTCTGTCGCTAAGTTAGTCGCCTAAACTCTGTCGGCGAATGTTTTAGCGACTAAACGCGTGTTTGGTCGCTGAAAGTGCACATTGGCTACTATTTTTTTAGTCGGCAATGTTATCTTTTAGCTACTAAATTTTATTTGGTCGACAAAAATAAATGTTTTGGCTACTAAATTATTGGTTGCCAATAGTCAATTTTATTTTTTAAAATTATACATTTTACCGACCATTACTCAAGGAATCGGCGACCAAACTTTTTAGTCGCCAAAAGGTCATTCGTGAAAAAAAAAAAAAAAAATTACACTCACTAACTTCTTTCTACTCTTGTGGAGATTCAAACCATTAACCTCCCACACCATAAACTATACAATACACTCTTTCCACTACGCCTCTATAACACCATATGATTATATATGCAACATATATTATTTATATAGTATATAGACCCGTATTAATATAAAAGTATATATATAATATAATTATTTTTTATTGAACATAATTATGTAAAAATAAATTAATTACTAGAAAAAAAGAGACTACTTTTGGCGACTAAACTTCTTTTTAGTCGTCAATTCTATACTTTTGGCTACTAATTTTTTTTAGTGCTAAAAAATTTAATTCCCACGCTAAAATTACTACTTTTGGCGACTAAACTTCTTTTTAATAGCCAAAAGCCTCACTTTTGCTACTAAAAAATTTTTTAGTCGGTAAATAAAGCATCACATTTGGCTACTAAACATTTTTTAGTCGCCCAATGCCCCACTTTTGGCTATTAAATTATTTTAGTAGCCAAAAGCCTTACTTTTGGCTACTAAAATATTTTTAGTGGGTAAAAGCCTTATATTGGCGACCAAACAGATTGTTAGTCGCCAAAACCTATACTTTTGGCTACTAATTTTTTTAGTCGCGAAAAGTCTTACTTTGGCTACTAAAATATTTTTAGTCGGCAAAGCCTATACTTTCAGCGACCAAGAGTGTTTTTTTTAGTCGCAAAGATGCTTTTTCTTGTAGTGAACACGTGCAAACATTTTTAATTATCGGGTAGGTGGTGAGATTTGAAGATAGGATTTATTGCATACTCTGATACTATATTGAAGTGTTGAGTACTACTATCTAAAAGCTCAAGCTCTTAGAGAAACGGACAACTTTATTATTTATATTATAATTTTCAACAACTTTTAGAGGCAAAATTATAAATTTTTTCAAACTTAGTGAGTTAATCTCAAAATCAATTCAGTATAACTTTTTCATCAAAAATCCTAACAAATATTATTAATTGGATCAAATTTATACAAAATAAAAAATTAAGGATCAAAATCAAGTCAAATAAAAGTGTAGGAACCAAAATAATATGAAAGGTAAGATGCAAGAACTACTAATGTAATTTCTCCAATTATTCAGCTAAATATTATTAAAAAAAAAAATGCATTTGCCTGCAGAAGGAAATGTTAAAGACCCATACAAAAGACACTCGACTAGAGAGACCCTTTAAGTTGTACTACAAAAAGAAACCTTCATAATAAAAAATAACAATAAAAATAAATAGTCTTCAAAGGCCTTTCTTAACCAGTGCCACCAAGAACAGCCTTGAGCTTCTTGACCTGAGCATTATCAAGGAAAGTTACCTTCTCCACCAATGCAGAAGGCAAATTGTTGGCAAACAACGCAAAATCAGTGATTTGGAGACCCGGGCTTGGGCTACTGAAGTTAACAATAGCAAGAGCCGGTATATTTCCAGAATTGAATTGAAAATGCAATAACCCTTGTGGGAAAACCATGACATCCCCTTTGTAAAGAGTTTTAAAATAAACAGTGTTGGCCGAAGAAGATATGAATCCGGCACAAATTGTTCTTTCCACCACAAAAAGGATTTTTGAACCTCCAAGGTGCGTGTGGGTTGGCACAACTCCATCCACGGCTAGATCTAGACGTGCCATGGAAAGGCCAAGCCCATTCACACCCGAAAATTGAGTTGCAAATGCTGGTGTAACCGCAGCTTTGATAAGATTGCTAGTGTTACCAGCAATGCCTAAAGCTAAATAAACAAAATCATTAACAGTCACTTAGCAGGTTTCTTGCAAGAGTAGCCTGCAGGTCCAGTAAAAACACCCTCGTTTTTTTTTTTTTTTTTGAATCATACAAATAAAAACACCCTCACTTAAATGCAAGTTTTGGCCCTTTCGGGGTTGTGATTGGCTTGACTTGATTAGTATGAGGTGGTAAGTTATGTGGGTACACTAGAACACCCAGAGAAATGACAAATTTTATTGAGAATCCTTCCAAAAGGATAGAAAAGTTGCAGTCTTTTGTTGTTAATACTGCAATGGGTATACGATATCTTCGTATAAAGGCAATCAAAAGCAATCAAACTCTTGTGCATTAGGACAAGGTTGCCAATGGCTATCCATTTTTGGTGAGAAAAAACGTAAGACTGTTGGTATTATAACTACATCATCATCTTATCACTTGGTTCTCGTATGGCATATGAAACAGTGGATTGAAATCCTTTGCATTCTACTTCCACAGTCTTTTCATTGCTAGTATGTAAAAACATGATCATTGTTGGTGCAAAATTTTGAATATGATGGAAGAATATAAAAACATAAAATAATTAGGATTACTTCCAGGCGCGTTATAACGTCACTTTCCTTAATACGATATTGGCTCCTATCAATTTTGTCGAATATGATATTACCCACGAATCCTCCTCCAAGATACAATGAAACCCAGTTTAAAGATGATTGTTTAACTGCATTATTCGTAAATAAAATCAGATTCTTAATACATTTGGATTTTGTAATCCACTGAATAAAAGAGGAAAATAACAATATTAATTCTTAGAGAGAAAATTCATGGAATTCTTACTCTAATTGCCAACCTATTTTGCCTTATAGGCATGAGTTTGTGTCATTTGGATCCAAAAATCACATCCTTTAAATCCAATACTTACAATCCACTGCTTAAACAGAAAATCACATCTCTCTATTAATTCATATAAACAAAATATACATTTAATATATACACATATATTATGAAAATATTCCAACAATCCCTCACCATTTTCAAAATATATGAAAATAACAACTTGGTTGAATTGGGAAAATTAATGCATAAATGAGTGTATATTACAATTTGAACAATTTACTTAATGAAAATATATCAAAATTAATCAAGATAACGTAATAGACTTATCTAATGATCTTATACGATTAATTGGACACGTCTCATACATAAATTTCCTTCTCCTCAGATAATTCAAAAAGCTGACATTTGAATTGGCCATATATCTATATCTCATTTCATGAACGCACTAGAGTCCAGCCTTTGGACTAGTAGGAAGCACCGCTACCTCATACACTCACATATGTAAGTTGACTGAGAGTACCGTGTAATTAGGTTCATTCAACTTAGGTCTATTTTGGGAAGTGGGTTATTATAATCCACTTTCCATATTATAACCCACTTCCTCTTTCACAAAAAAGTTGCTTATAAGCTGCTTATAAGTAGCTTTTCACTAAAAAGTTGATTATAACCATCTTCCCAAAATAACCCTTAATGACTTCGGTCTTGCTTGGTTCCTTCAGATTATCTTTTTTATTTTTTTGAGAAGATGGAACTCGTTTCTGCCGTCAAGGTAGTAAGTCCATAACCCACCAGTAAATGTTTCTTCTATTTAACTATATGATTACAAAATTTAAAATATTAAGATACTAACTCATAAACAAATCTACATAATTGAAAATTCTAAGTTAAATACATAATAATCATCAAAATAAATATAAAAAAAAAAGTTAGTCACGGTCATACTAAAAATATTTATATAATCAGAACATTTATTTAAATATCTACTTTGTTTGAAGATGAAGAATTAACCAATAAGAAAAATACATTATAAATATAATCATAACACTAACTCAAAAATGTGAACCACTTATTTATTTCATTGGTCCAAAGTGATTCTGAGGTAACCCATAATTAGATCACTTTAACAGTCATGGATTCTATCAGCACCTAAAAAATAATTTAGTACTCTCTATTAAATTATTTAAGGGTATAATTTACTCTCAACACACGTTATATTTTTCACAAATTATTCTTTAAGATAAAATTATAAGTTGTGATATAACCAAATAATAAACAAATCAAAAATCTCAAATTACATCACTTTGAAAAACTTTTTCAAAAGCCCTTAAACAAATTTCTCATTACAGGGAATGACAGCATACAAAATTCTCATTCATTTTCTTCACATAAAGGAAATAACGGCACCGGCAAAAGAGAACAAGGTTCGGCAAGCCCTCAACCCTCGTATTATGTGGGTTCATTTTCCTGAAAAATTATGAATTAGATTTTCTGCAGCCATGAAGTTGCTGTTTTTGGAGAAATCCTATACTCTTATTTTCTTTTATGTACACCCTCTTGTGTTGTCCCACTTGAAGGAAATGATAGACATTGTTTGTCATTTTGGAAATACTTCACAAAGTGTTTTGATCGTCTGGTTTGGTGTGCATGAATTAAGATTGGTATTGAAGTCCTAATAGTATGTCTATTGAAGTGGCTTTGAAGAAGGAATCGTGTGGTTTGGTGTGAAGAAGAAGATGTAGAGAAAATAATTGAAATTTAGAGAAGCAAATGAAAAGACTTGAAGAATATGTATAAGCGCTTAGGGTGTACCATAAGGAAAAAAAATATTTTATTTTAGAATTTAATTTGTATTGTCCTTATTAGTAAATTTACATAATAGTGTAATAGGAACTAAAATTTTAAAAGAGTAGTGCTATTTACACCCACCTTTTTTCTTAGGACCCCCATCTTTATTATTTTTTATTTTTTAATTCCAATTTTGTCCAAACATGAAGTTTCAAATTTACCCTCATTCCTAATCTTCTAACCCTAATTTTTCAAACCCTAGATCACCTCCGGCTGCAACATTTTTCCTTCGGTGACCTTCAACCACTCTACTGCACCACTGTTGCCGCTGCTCCTCTGTCGTCACTGTCACTACCTTTCTAATAGAACTCCGCCGAAACCACCAACACCCCCCTCAAAAAAAAAAGAGAACCAGTGGCGGCGAGACAATCCACCTTTCCTTCGGCAGCTCCTACCCTCACCGCTGCAACCCTAATATTCTCCTCCAGCAGCTCCTTCTTTTTTCTCTATCTATTGTACGGTCTAAAGGCAATCAATTTCGGAGGTTGCGGAGGTGATTGCAATAGCTAGGGTGGTGCTTGCACCTATTTTTGTTAAGTTCATGTCAACAGGTGGATTAACTAGATGGTAACACATGGTAAAGTCAAAATGAGAGTTTTTCATCAGTCAAAGGGATAAATGGCATTAGAGGGGTTGATCATGTGCATTGGATGGCTCAGAAGATGGGGTAGTTATCAGGCTAAGTCATGGACTTAGTGGGTTGCTTGCAGAAATGATCATGTGTAGAATGAAGGTTGGGCTCTGTCGATGGGATACCCAAAATGTTGAGGAACATGTGGTAACACGAAATGGAGATGGTTCGACAGATAAAGTTGAAGACTTGAAAGTGAGAGATCAGTTACAGAAACTGTTAAGGCAGTGGCATTTGCATGTTCAGAGTCATGCAATCATGAGCCAAGAAAGAAGGAGGGATTATAAAACCTAGGAGAATGACAAGAGGAGGGACATCAACAACACAATAACACTTGGTTTTAGACTTAGTTTGTATCTATGAGTAGTTTTGATCAGTTTAGAGGTAGTTTATTTTGTAACTTGTACTTTGTAACTTTGTGAACTTTGGTAGTTTCATTTTGAAATTACTCTTTGTTTACTTCATTTCTCTTGTCGATGGTAATTTGTTCCAAAGAAGTCCTTGTATCTTCAAGGCAATTTGAATCAAGTACACAGTCACTTGATCTGTTTGGTTGTATTGTTTGTTTAAATTATTGTTTGAGACTGTCGATTTGGGGTTAGTATAATTTTTACTAGCAATTTTTGGTACACCCAGTGGGACAGCATCATAATTTGGGACAATGGTTAAGGTGAAAAAGCAAAATGATAAGGATATGGAGAAGAGGCCTGTTGAGTTTGAAAAGGAAGAGGTAGACTATGACTTGTTCTTAGCCGATGGTGATGGTGCTTAACATGTAAGCCAGGTAGTGGCTCCAAAAGGCCAGACAAGTGGCTATGCTAAAATCCCTACAGGAGTTTTGGTTGCACAGCTGAGAGAAGCTATGGCAAACTAGTCACTTGAAGAGAACCAAATTCTTTTGGGAGAAGTCAGGAGTGTGATGAATGGTCTATCAATGGGACATTCAAGCCAAGTTGAAGTGAAGGCACAAAAGATGTCTTTAAATGCTAGAGGTGTGCATCTAGTACCACCGGTTAGAGTACCACAACAATCTCTTGGGAAGCCCATGTCCTTCTATAGGGACCCAACTGTTGAGGAGAGAATGCAAAAGGTATTTTAAACTCCAAATTTCAAAATTTAGGAAATTAACCTCAGACTGGACATGAGGGGGCAATGTAGGCCTCATGCTTTTTCTAATCCTCTGTATGGTCAAAAGGGGTTGGAAAATAAGAACTTGTTTAACACTGAATTTTATAATCATCAGAACGTAAGGCCAAGAAACAATCCTATTTTTGAAAATTATAATCAAGGTTTTGAAAACCAAAATGTTAGGTTTGATGAGGTTTAAAATATGGGTTATGGGAACCAAAAGTTTAATAATTTTGAAAATGCTGGGGCTTATCATGAAATGAATAAGCCTGAAATGTATTATGACCTATTTGGAAATGGCCCAAGGTCAAGAGGATCGGGACCACCTATGATAGATTTAAATTTTGACAAACAAGATCAATTTGAAAATAATCTTAATAATTATGGCCCTAGGGAGCAAAATGCCTTTAATCACGTGATAGTTTTCAAAAAGATCAGATTATACAAATTGTCCAAGACCTTTACGATCCAAGTGTGTGAAGGTCTAAGAGGCCAAGGTTCAGAAAATCTTATCCTCAACGGGTTGATGAAGAACCCTTTCCTAGGAACTACAAAGTTCCTGAATTTTCTTTGTTTAATGGTGAGGAAAGTCAGTCAACAATTTAACATATAGGGAGGTTTACCTTACAATGTAGAGAAGTAGGAAACAATGATGTATTAAAAATGAGATTGTTTCCACATTCTTTGTCAAGAACTGCTTTTAACTAGTTCATAAATCTTCCTACTAATTTTGTTCATATTTGGTTGGAAATGGAGAATCAGTTTCATACCCAATTTTATAGAACTGAACCAGAAGTAACTTTTGTTGATTTATTTGAGTTAAGACGCAAAATTTCTGAAAGTACAGAACACTTTATTGATCAGTTTAAAAGGGCAAAGAATAGGTGTAGAATGTATATGCCTGAGACTGAAATTGTGAGCATGACTCAAAATGGCTAGAGTTTGAATAAATGAAAAAGTTTGAAGGAATGGAGTTTAGAGACCTATTTGAGTGGTCATCTAGGGCAACTAGGTATGAGTCTATACTTAGAGAAGATAAGCATCGAAATGAAAGTTCATATGGAACTTATTTTCAAGAAGTGGACTTGGAAACAGAAATTGATATGGATGTCATAAGTTGTTGGCAAGACACTCGTGGTTTGTGGGACTATAAGGAAAGTAGACAAACTAGTGAATATGCCAGCAACCCATCCAACTAAAAGAAATGCAAACACTGTCTTTAGGCAATATTCTTTTGATTTGTCTAAGGCTCGTGCTCTTTTTGATGAACTGTTAGCTAGTAAGTTTTAACTTTATCTCCTGGATATGTGATTCCAAAAGAACAAGATACGGTAGAGAAAGAGTATTGTAAATGGCATAATACTTTTAGAAATTCTACTAATAATTGTGTGACTTTTTGAAATTATATGCAGGATTTAATCTAGAAGGGGTTGCTGAAGTGTGCAAAAAAAAAAAGAGAAAAAGGTGATGGTTGTGGATAACAATCCTTTTCCAGAGATGGCATCAATTCATATGGTGATGGCCAACATTAAAAGAAAGGCCTCAAATCCAAGTTTGTTGCTAACAGATTTAGAAAGAATCCATAAGGAGAAACTAGAGAAAGGAAAGAAAATGGTAGATGAAGACAAATTTGTATGTTCAAGGTGTGGAATTGAGAAAGAGAAATTGCAAGCAATCCTTGCTGACATGTTGAAGGAAAGTATGAAGGACTATGGTTTAAGGTTCAATACCTTGGGAGGAGGTGACCTCCAGATCTTTAATGGAGATAGATTGTTGTATGATGGACAAGATTCTGGCATCTTTGGGCCTGTCGACCCGTTATATAGAGGTAGGGATGGTCCATTTCTGTTTAAGTGGGAACCAGTTTATCCTTATCTTCGTGGTACTAAAGGAGTTAGAGCAAGAATGAAGCAATTGAAAAATCAGAGGCCATCGAGTGGCCATGGCCATGTTTTGAGGCCAGTTTTAGTGCTAAGACAATTGTAGAGGCCATATATTGGCCAAGTTTAGAGGTTAATGGTTGAAGTGGGTCAGTTTAGGCCAAGTCAATTCCATGGTTAAGGAGTAAGATTTCCACATGCTTATCCACTAGCTCATCCAAGAATGGTGCAACGACCAATTCCTACACATGTTGGTTGGCAAGGTGTTTTGTATCCCAAATTCCCTTTGTCATGTTGGAGACCTATGGGCCCAACCAGAACACGAAGGAAGTAAAGGCAGTACCATGCCAGATTTTCAACAAAAGAAGGTGACAGTCCGAAGAGAGATGATCAGAATAACTTGATTTGGGTAAGGGAAAAAGAAAAGGAAGAAGTTGGTGAGACAAGTAAGACAGAGAAAGTGATGAGTAAAACACCTAAGAAGATGCTAGGCAATTGGAAGAAATTTCTAAGGCTCTCCTTTCTGATGAGGAGAGTAGGGTAGATGAGGAAATGGTTGATAAAGATGTAAAGATGGCAAGAAAGTTAGAGGAAGTTCTTGTTGACAATAAAGAGGATGCAAAGTTAGAGAGTTCTGGGACTTTGGTGAGAAGTTAGCAGCAATTAGGTTTGGATCTCTATCTCCAAACATATAGTATAACATGATCTTAGCTTTGCCTAAGAAGTTTGAGGCAAAACTTAGACAATTGAAGCAACTTGAAGGGGATGTAGAAGACTTGTCTGAGCTTGTTGTGATGGTAACAGAAGTGAGTAAGTCAATGGAGGAAGTTGGTAAATCCATCTAAGAGGTAAAAACTTGTAATGGTGAGAAGGTGATGCTTTAGTCACCCAAACCTGAAGTGGTGAAACACGTAAGGCCTTTCTATGTGAATGCCTTTTGAATATGTGTCCACTAAGAGAAGTCTTGATTGATAATGGGGCAGTTGTAAACATTTTGCCAACTAGGACTTTCGATGTGATTTGTGTGTCAGTAGATGATTTAATTCCTATTGATGTTTCCATGAGTGATTTTTCAGGTGGTTCTTTTGACACAAAAAGAGTGATTGCCCTACAACTGCAAATAGGAGACAGGATGATAGGGGCCACATTTTTTTGTAATTGATTTCACCTCAAACTATAATTGTTTGGATTCATTCTAATGATTATGTGCCTTCATCCCTACACCAAGGCCTTATTTTTTTGATAGTAGAAGGTCAAGAAGGAAAATGCATAAAGGTCTTTTGGGGAAAGGTAAATCCTTTTAAAGATAATGTCCATTATGCGGAGGCTATGTTGTAGCCTGAAGAGTTTAGCCCTGTGGTGTTGGAAAATGAAGAATTGAAATTCAAGGGAATTGGATTGACTTATAACCAATTCAAGAAAATTATTGAAGAAGGATTTCGACAGATGAGCCAGGAAGTGGCCAGGCGAAGTGTCTTGATGACCAAGCCTGTAGATGAAGTGCTGATTGAAAACATTACTAATGAAGATGAAAATGATTGAAAGTGAGTTTGATTCAGTTGTATTTAGAAGTACTTTTATTAGTCTTTTTTTTTTTTAATTATATTTCTTCTTAGAAAAAAAGTTAGGCAGTTATTGCCCCACTGTTTTTGGGCAGAGTATGTAGTAGATGATAACCCTCTAGACTATAAAGAGGTGCAATATGAAAACTTGAAGGCAGCTCCTGCAAAGCTTGATGATATCAAGGCTGATGTGCAGAATCCTTTAGCGGAGTTTAATTTAGGAAATGAGGCCTGTAAGAGGCCTATCTTTGTAATTGCTTCACTATCTAATGAATGTAAAGTCAAGTTAGTTAGCTTGATTCAGATTATTCTAATTGTTTTGCTTGGAGTTATGATCAGATGCCTGGTTTAGACAGTTCTTTAGTTGAACATAAACTCCTAATTAAGCCAAATTATGTGCCACATAAGCAACCTCCTAGGAGAATGACAAGTGAAGTCACTTTTTATGGTGAAAGATGAAATTGAAAGGCTTTTAAAAGCCTGGGTTAATTAGAATAGCCAGATATGTGTTGTGGTTGTCTAATATAGTTCCAGCCCCTAAAAAGAATGGCATGATAATGGTGTATTAATTTTAGAAATTTGAATATG
>JAPPVO010007729.1:0-33041 GCA_030407325.1 Camellia japonica | reverse complement strand
TGGATTCATCACAACCAATTCATCACAACCAAAGCACCATCCTTACTCTTTCGCACCAACAAGAGTTTACTACCTCTTCGCACCAAGCCAACTCACAAGAGTTTACTACCTCACCGCACCATTGTTACTACGTAGAAATCCAAATCTAATAACAAACAAACACAACACCTCAATTCCTCAGTGACTGATAAGGTCAACCCTTGATCCCACATGCTATACCATCACACATTACATGAGTACAGACAAAATACTGATCCTCCTGGCCAACCTACCAGTTTCTAACACTTACCGAACAGGTACCCTAAACCAAACCCCGACAAATACACCCGACACTAGTAGACTTTTCAAAGTTATACTGTCCTACCTCCATAGAATAACAAAAGAAGTTCTCAATCTCCACATTCCCAATTACCTTCTCAACCAACCTATAACACTACCTGAGCCAAAACCACAGCTCACCTCCGAAGACAATCACCTTCTCACCGTCATCCCAAACCTTGACCAATAAACACAAAACAATTATGACACCACACATAGGTCACATATCAACCATGGGTTATATACCCAACCAACCACTCCAAAAACATCTCTTCACTCAACCAGAAATAAGGTACACACCTCTCGCACCCAAATATAATAAATAGAAACCTAGAACTTGGTAAGGAGTTCGCTACACCACTTTCCGATACAACACAAAGTGTTCAAAACACACCACCCACCAAACATATTATAACACGTACTAAATCAGGATATCAACATCCCCTTACAAAGAACAATCAAACATACAACAAGAAGCAAATAATACGAGAGACCCACATCCTCCTTATAATTCAACGATCAATCAAACCCCACAATCCGTTATCATCTTTTGTAACTAAGATACTAGGCGATACCCCGATTAAACGAAATCAACATAAGATTTCTAACACAACCACTAACATGGATACTCCACCTTTGGACACATCCTAACACCATGCCTTATTGATCCACTAAGTGAACCCCAAACAAGCCCATTGCGACAATCCGTCACCAGACACCAGCTCAAATCCAACCATACCACCCACAACATCCTAGCACGCCTCGTGCCTTAGCAAATTACTCACAACAACTATAACTCTACCCAGTATTCAACCAATTAATTCACTCAGTTCAATCAACCCGGCATCATCCCAAAATGAGACACTCCTGGCCTAAATGGCCTAACCAACTTCACCAACCCCAAGGGAAATCAAACCACAACTCACACCTCATCTAACCACAGTCCACAACACAAACCTCTAGGTTACCAACTTCGTAGTCAAAACCATACACCAACGCTACCCACACCTATGAGTTCAATCTTGACTCTTCGTGTCCCAAAACTCCGACACCACCTACAACTTTTCCACAGGTTACAAGATTCAAACAACTTACCCAATTGGGGAACACATCCCACCCTATACCTCACACTTCTGACCGCTCAAGGTCATAACTAATTCCAAAAACCATACTAGTCCACAGATTAACAACCCACATCAGACCAACACAACGTCACCCAAGTGAGTATAAGAACTCCACCCTCATACACTGTCCCAAAGGACTTGGAAACACCATCGTCTCTCAAAGACGTACCAACCACCCCCAAAGCAAACCAGTGCCAACTCACAACCAATACTAACATATAACATATATGGCACACAATGAGGTGCCCACTCAATGTTTACTACTCACTCCCAAAACGTCTTTATTAGAGATAAATACACAATTTAGGGTACACAACACTAGTACCCTTCACCTAAATACTAACACAATACAATTACATAAGTAATTACTCAAACAACTACATTGAGACTCCATTCAAATCACACATTATCTACTACATAACACGGAACACATAATCGAGTTAAGTCTACAAGAATGGCCCATGGCCAAATGACTAAAACAAATAGCCCAAGGCCTACAAATCATGGAACCACCCTACTTGGCTCCAAACATAACTCCAGCAGCTAACATCCACATCTACATCTACATCTACAAACAACACCAAATACCTGAAAAATATTTTCAGCTACGTAGGGTGAGCATAAAGTCCATTAGAGAATATTTCAAAAACTAAATATGCTCCACTAGCATAAATGATCATGATGCAATACATATATACAATATGCCCAAATGCATTTTCAAATCCATCTGATTTCTCAACAAAATCCTTTCTTTCCAATTACTAAAACCTTTCGTTTATTCAAAACATTTTCAAAATCAAAGCATATGTTTGGTAAAAATCCATTTCTCAAAACAAATTCAGGTATCTCAATACCAACCAGCAAATACATTGCTAAATCTAATGTGAATACATCATGAAACAAAAACAAATACATTGTAAAACGTTTTCAGATTTCCAATATCACGAATCCTTATTCTTTAATAAACAGAAAATAGGGCGGTAAATACAGACGCTGAATCTCTAGGCAAGTGTAACATTTCATAGATATTTCATCTGTAGGAAACCGTAAACCGACACCCATTTAAACGTAGGCTATACAAGCACTACTATTGCTATTTCACATAAATTTCATCCGCGGGATTGCACCCATGTATACACGCGGGTTTTAGGACTTTCACTATAGACACACAGGCCAACTTAATTGGACATAACCACACCCTCTACCCAAATTCCACCTAGTATTTACCCCGTTTAACAAAATGATAGATGTGTTTCAAAATAACTTTTTCCAAAAAAACATGACATGTATCTTGATTTGTACGATTTCATAACCATTCTAATTTTCCTAGTCCACATGTAATTTCTAACACACAACAATGTGATCCTCCATCGACAGCCAAAACAGTTATCTCTAATGAAATAATTAAAAGATAACTATACAGATATATAATCCAACAATTTCAAAACTCATATATAAGTATTTCCTAATAACCCAATATTTTCCAAAAAGAGCAACAATACTCGTTGTTTCCAAATCCCACAACATTTTCATTCCAACCAAATCCTTTACCGAAAATCCGCCCAATACCCAAAAACGATATCATTTATGATTTTTTTTTACAAATTAGGTCTTTTTCATTTTTGGAAACCCACATGCAATTTTATATACAAAAAATAGATTTAATAGCAAAATTATAACCAAACAACACCTAATTTGGAGCAAACCCGCCACCCCAAACCAAAATCCCAAAATCAATCTAATATCAACAAATTCTATATAACGAAAATATGCCACAAATACACTACCGAACTCATATCGAGTTTATGAAAATAGACCCTACCTCTTGAAGCGAAGAGAAGACAAGCCAAAAAAACTGTCAGCGTTGAAAAGACGATCCGCTTAGATTAAATGGAATACCTCACTGAGCTCTACATTTTGGTATATGGAACTAGGGATAGAAAGTGGTTAAAAATAGATGAAACCCAAGCTCAAAGAGTTTAAAGGGTCAAAAATGGAAAAGAGGAGAAAGAAAGAGAGACTAGGACCACCGTGGGCGCGACTAGGACCACCGTAAGCGCAACCGTGCCTTGTCTGCTTATGCAACCTACTTTTCGTGTGCGCAGAGCAACATGCCTACAAAAGTATTGGGAATTATTTTTGGTCATGACCTGGTCGCGGATCCTCACGAACACGAGCACCGTGGTCGTGGGTGTAACTAGCCAACACCAACCATATTAGGCTGCTGCTTAGTAACTAGCCCGGCACTCCCATAGCCCAAACTGCCCAGAATGGTTTAAGTCACTTGAGACAACCCCGTGTCCTAACCAAAAATGAAAAATGGGTCGGGTTAAACTAACCCGGGCTAGTACATTTGCCTTAAAAATCTGGAGGCATTACCTATATAGGGTGAGATTCAAAGTGTTTTTCGATCACAAAAGTTTGAAATATCTATTTTCACAGAATGACTTGAATTTGAGGAAGAGGAAGTCGATGGAGTTTATGGAGGATTATGATTTAGAGTTACACGATCATGTAGGGAAGGCCAATGTAGTGGTTGACGCCTTGAATAGGAAATCCATAAGCAGTGTGGCTAGTATTGCCATATGAGAATGGGAGATATTGGGCACTATTGGCAAATTTGACTTGCACCTAGGCTAATTTGTTGAATTGGCCACCTTATTTATTGCAGTTGCACATCCTACCTTAGTTAGCCGAGTTATAGAAGCACAGTGAGGTGATAGCAAAGTGGAATCTATCAGGGGAAAGATAGCTAGTGGAAAGGTAAAAAAGAGCTTGAATGTGTTATAACGATTCTGGTTTAGACCCGACCCGTTTATTGTTTTGGATCCAGATTTCTTGTTTTATCTGGTTGTTTATATCCTTGTTCATCTTATTCCTTGTTGAATTGGGTTAGTTGAGTATTGTGGTTGTGTTTGAAACAGGTTGGGAGTTCGTTTTCCAAAGGAGTCTTTGGCTAGATTTTGGTTAGTTCGCTCAAGCGGTCCTTTGGTCGCTTGAGCGGTCTTTGAGAACTTCCAGTATATTTGCAGATCTTCAAAAGTACTAGGAGGGTAATGTTTTTCACTCGAGTGGTGTTTTTTGCACTCGGGCGGTCTTGGCTCGAGCAGTCCTTCTTGCGTTCGAGTAGTCTTTGGGAATTCTCAGTACTTTTGCAGGCCTACAAAAGTACTGAGAGGGTGGTGTTCTTCACTCGAGCAGTCACTTTGTTCACTCGAGCAGTCTCACTTATTGTGTCTGGTCGTTCGAGCGGTGTTTTGGTTACTCGAGCGGTCTACACGTATATCAATCCGCGAAAGTCACTTTTTTAGTCATTTTCTCATCTCTCTCTCTCTCTCTCTCTCTCTCTCTCTACACTCCAAAAACCCAAATTTTCTTCCGCTCTCTAGAAACCATCTTTAAACCTCAAATACACTGTTATCCATTGATCTCTACACTGTAGTACCTTCGATTAAAATGTAGAGCTCACCTAGAGCTTGATTTTAATCGGAACAAAGTTGATTTTTGGCTTCGTTGAGGTTTCTTCACTCTCTCTCTTGCCTTCTAGCTTTGAGGTATGGATTTCTTCACACTTTTGTATAATTTTTAGCTTAGTTATTTGATTTGCTAAACAATATTACGATTTGGAGATTTTTGAACAAAACCTAAGATTTTGGCTTGAAATAAAAAAAAGGGTTTTCAAACTGGTTTCTTGGAAATGATAGAGGGTTTGTAAATGTAGTTGAGTTGTGATAAAATGGTGGATTTTCATCTTGGAATTGATTTATAAAGAAAAATGAGACTTTGCCCTAAAATGTGAATATTTGATTTTGTATGGAGGAAATGGAAATGTTGTTAGATTTTATGAAATTGGAATAATGATGATGAAGATGGTGGTGGTGGAGTTGGATATGCATTATTACTCCCATCTTGAAATTTTGGAAAGTATATCTTTATTACAAATTATATATCTATTTAAAGATACCTGTTTTGGGCTATCGGTGGAGGATAGTTATGATTGTTGTAGAAATTGCATGAGAATTAAGAGAATTGAAACTAATTTTTCATCCATTTGCATTGAGCATTGTTGCATATTTAAAACATTGAAAATGTATATTGTTTCGAGAAAAATGGGTGAATATCTTGGTGAATCTGGATAGGGGGTGTGGTTGTGGTATAATTGTTAGCCTATGTGTCCTTGGTGAAAGTCCAGAAACCCGCGCAGTTAGGTATCGAGTCTTCTGGTTAGTACCGGTAAAAATGGCAATTCGTAGTGCTTGTATAGTCTACTTGCAGACATGTATCTAGAGATTTCCAGAGTTTTATCCATTACCCTATTTTCTATTGTAAAGGAAATGTTTTGTGAATTGTAATATAAACCTGGCATTGCATGGTTTTGGAAAGAGATATAAATGTTTTGGTACGAGCATTGCATATGCATTCTCCTTATAGCCTTGTTAAGATTCATACACTATGTTAGAGTATCTTTACTGGGCTTTGGCTCACCCTATGTAAAAAATCATTTTTAGGTACTGATGATATGCCTCCGCTAAGGCTGTAGCTTGGGAGGACTTGGAGCTAAGAGCTTCTTTTTTATTATTGTTGTAATTATTTTTGTATAACCCTGGAGCTTTATTTGTATTGAGTTTTAAACTTACTTTTGTTGTAACCAAGCATCGTCTTGGAAAGTTGTAGCCAATAGGGCATTACTTTATTTGTTTAACTTTTATTTTACGTTGCTTACTTGTGGCACATGTTATAGATTTAGGGTTAGGACTTATGAATGTATAACTGCATGTGTTACCTTTTGTACAATGAAATCTTATGAATGGAAGGATACTATATTTAGAATTGTATTGTTATTTAATAATTGTCATGGGATGAATTATGGTTCATATTTCGGGGCATTACACATGTATTTTGACTTGAGTGTGAGGTATCTAGATCGTCTTTTTGTGCCAGAATCTTGTAGGGAGGAGGTATCTAGATCGTTTTTTTGTGCCAGAATTTTGTAGGGAGGAGGTACTCTGAGAGTTCCACCATTCACGCCATACAGTACACCCGGGAGGCACAAAGATATTTCATGAGCTTAGTCGCCGGTTTTAGTGGAGGGGGATGAAAAGAGTCGTAGCCTTGTTTGTTTTGACACTACAAGAAAATGCAGAAATGACGACTAAAAAAATTATTTTCGTCGCTGAAAGTGCCATTTTCGACGACTAAAATGGAATTAGTAGCCAAAAGTGAAGACTTTTGGCGACTAAAACAATTTAGTAGCCAAATGTATAGTTATTGGCGACTAAAAATCAATTTAGTCGCCGATTATATGGGTTTTACCAACTAAAGGTTTTTTAGTAGCCAAAAGTGACGGTTTTTGGCGACTAAAATAATTTAGTAGCCAAAAGTATAGGTTTTGGCGACTAAAAAACAGTTTGGTCGCCGATTATACGTGTTTTGGCGACTAAAAATAGTTTGGTCGCTGAAAGTGAAGCTTTTTGGCTACTAAAAAAAATTTAGTAGCTAAAAACAGGCAATTGGCGACTAAAATTCAGTTTAGTAGCCAAAAGGGGACGTTTTTGGCGACTAAAAACAGGTTTAGTCGCCAAAACTGTTTATTTTTAGGCGGAACTTATTTTTTTTTGCGACTAAAAAATAATTAGTAGCCCAAAATTACAGAATTGGCGACTAAATAATGGATTTAGTCGCCAAAAGTGGCCTCAATTTTTTTTTAGTAAATAATTTATTTTTTACATAAATTATATTGAATGAAAATAATTATATATATATATAGTTTTATATTAATACGAGTCAATATACTATATAAATAATATATATTGCATATATATTCATGTGGTGTTGTAGTGAAATAGTGGAGGGAGTGTGTTGCTAAAGGTTTAGAATCTGGGACAGGTTAGTGGTTCAAATCTCAGAAAAAGCAAAAAAGTTGATTTTTTTTTTTTTTCACGGAAGCACCTTTGGCGACTAAAATTATTAGTCGCCAAAAGTCTTTATTTTGGCGACTAAACGGTTTAGTCGGCGATTCAGTGAGTATTGGCGACTAAAGGATTAGTCGCTAAATGTATGATTTTCAAAAGTGTAAATCACTATTGGCGACTAAAACTTTGGTCGCTAAAGACCTGTTTTTTGCCGACTAAAAAAGTTTTAGTCGCCAATACCTCCGGCGACCATGTATTCGCGACAAAAGCGGCGACTAAAAATTTTAGTCGGGGAAACTAAAAAGTCGACTTTTGGCGACTAAAAATGGACTTTTGGCGACTAAAAATTTAGTCGCCAAAGGTGATTTTTCTTGTAGTGTGAGGTGTCTTACTTGTCAACAAGTGAAGGCTGAGCATTAACGACCAGCGAGTTTGTTGTAACCTTTGCCTATAGTCGAGTAGAAATGGGAGCATATCACGATGGATTTTGTTAGGGTCTTTCGAGGACTCAACGGGGTAATGATGCCGTGTGGGTAATAGTCGACCGGTTAACCAAATCAGTACATTTTATACCTATGCACACGAGTGACTCGGTAGATTATCTTGCCGACTTTTATGTTAGGGACATAGTTCGACTTCATGGGGTCCTTGTGACTATTGTCTCGAATAGAGATCCACATCTCACGGCTTGGTTGTGGTAGAGCCTACAAAATGCCTTGGCACTAGGTTAATGTTTAGCACCGCTTATCATCCTCAGACTGACGAGCAGTCTGAGTGCACCATTCAAATCTTAGAGGACATGCTTCGAGCTTGCGTTCTCGATTTTAAAGGATTATGGTAGAGGCATTTACCTTTGGTGGAGTTTTCCTATAACAATAATTTTCAGGCGAGTATTGGTATGGCGCCTTTTGAGGCCTCACATGGCCAACCGTGTAGATCTTCTGTGTGTTGGGTCGAGGTGGGTGATGCACCTATGTTAGGCCCAGAGTTAGTTCGGGAAATAACGGAGAAGGTTGCGCTTATTCGTAAGAGGTTGGTTTTGGTTCAGAGTTGTCAGAAGAGCTATGCCGACTATAGGAGGAGACATTTATCTTTTGAGGTAGGAGATTATGTGTTTCTAAAAATATCACTGAGATGGGATTTGATGAGATTTGAGAAGAGCAAGAAGTTATCTCCTAGATTTTTGGGCCTTTTGAGATTTTAAAGCAAATTAGGGAGGTAGCTAATCGTTTGGTCTTGTTGTCCCAACTTTCCTGGGTTCGTGACATATTTGATATCTGTATGCTCTGAAAGTGCAAATCTGATCCTTCACACGTGTTGGATTAGACCGAGTTAGAGGTAGATGAGGATACCTCGTACGAGGAGAAACCAGTTCGGGTGTTAGATACTCGGGATCAAGTTTTGAGAGACAAGACCATTTCATTGGTTAAGGTGTTGTAGCGACACTATGGGTTTGAGGAGATGACTTGGGATCATGAGGCGGAAGTTTGTGAGATGTATCCGGACCTATTTGTTGATGTTTGAGACTTGTATTGGAAATCTTATTCATGTTATGAAATGTAAATATTGTAAATGTTTTGGAAAGTTGAATTGTAACATTTTGTGATGAAAGACTCTGTTTATCATTGTTAGAAGTGTGGATGATCAATGGTTTGAGTTAAATCCAGTGACTTTTGGTTTGATTTAAATTTCAGGGATGAAATTTCTTAAGGTGGAGAGATTATAACGGTTTTGGTTTAGACCCGACCTTTTTCATGTTCTTAGATCCAAAATTCCATACCTTTAACTATTGTTTATAACCTCTTACTCTCATTGCTAGTTGAGTTTGGTTGTTTGGGAGTTATTGTTATGTTTGAAATAGTTTGGGAGTTAGTTTTTCAAAGGAGTTGATGTCCGGTTTTCTTCTTGTTCACTCGAGCGGTCTTTGAAATCTCCCAGTATTTTTACAAGTCTGTAAAACTTCTGGAAGTGGGGTATCTTCACTCAAGTGATATTTATTGCACTCGAGCGGTCTTCTGCAGGTCTGAACTTTTAGGAGGGGGTTATTGTGCGCTCAAGCGATGTTTTGGTTGCTCAAGCGGTGTCACTTATTGTGTTTGACGCTCGAGCGGTGTTTTGGTTGCTCGAGTAATCTATGCGTATATTAGATCGGGAAAAGGGAAATTTTATCACTCTCTCACTCTATCTCTCTCTCTCTCTCTCTCTCAAACATTTCAAACCCTAATTTCTTCACACTCTTTCTCTAGTTCTTGCATTAAAACCCCAAATACTCCCAATCCATTGATTTCTCCACCCTAGTTCCTTGGAGAAAAAGGTAGAGCTCGTAGGAAGCTTCGTTTTAATCGGTGAGAATATCGCTTTTGACTCCGCCAAACTTCAACCCTTGCTGCTCTCTTCTTTTAATCTTGAGGTAGGGATTTCTTCGACCTTTGGTATGATTTTTAGCCTAGCTATTTGCTCATTGAAAGGATTTAGTGATTTCGAAAAATTTGGGTTAAACCTAAGGTTTGATTTTGAAATGTAAAAGAGAGATTTTCAAATATGTGCTTGAGAAAGGTTGTGGGGATGTGTTTATGGTTGAGATATGTTGGAATTTCTTTACTTAAATATGATTTTGAAAGTAAAGGAGATTTTGTTAAAAAATTGTTGATATTTAGTTTATGAAAGAAAATGGAAAAGATATTAGGGTTTGAAAAGATGAAATGAACATATTTGTTGAAGATGAGAGTGGAGTTAGATATGTAATATCGCTTCCATTTTGAAAATGATGAAATTATATCTTTGTTAGAAATTATCTGTTTAATAGAAATATCTATCGGTGGAGGATAGCTTTAATTGTTGTAGAAATTGCATGAGAATTAGGTGAATTGAAACTAATTACTCATATATCTTGCATTGAGCATTATTTTATACTTAAGCATTGAAAATGTATTATTTTGAGAAAAATGGGTGAATACCTTAGTGAATCTGGTTAGGGTCTGTGGTTATGGTTATTATGTTGGCTTGTGTGTCATTGGTGAAAGTCTAAAAACCCACGGGTTAGGTGTCGATCCTTCCGGTTAGTACCAGTAAAATGGCTTTGGTAGTGCTTAGATAGCCTACTGGCAGACATGTACCTAGAGATTTCTAATGTTTTGTATCCACTGCCCTGTTTTCTAATATAAAAGGATATTTTTCATGAATTGATTTATAATCCTGGTATTGCATAGTCTTGAGATGGAAATGTAAAACGTTTGACAAATGGCATGCATATGCATTCACCTTATGACTTCGTTAAGATTTATACATTGTGTTAAAGTATCTCTATTGGACTTTAGCTCACCCTATGTGGAAAACATGTGCCTCCACCAAGGACATAGCTTGAAAAGACTTGGAGCGAAGAGTTTCTTTTGTTTTCTTTTGATGTAATTATTTTGGTATAAGCCATTAGGGTATTGAATTACTTGATTCTCCTTTTATTTCAATTTATGTACTCATATCATATGCTATAGATTTAGGATCTAGGATTTATGAATGTATACACGCATATGTCATCTTTTGTACAATCAAGGAGTATAAATGAAAATGTTAAATATAATGCTAGTGATCAATTTTACGGAATAGTATGATGTGGGTTATTGTTATTATTTTGGGGCGTTACAGTCATGGGGCTTACCTTGAGTCCCATTTTGATGTTTTGAACGGTTTATTTTACACCCTAGTTAAGTTCTTATTTACTTAAGTAACATTTGGTATTAACTTACTCATGTTAAATTTGACATGTGAAGGGATTTTTTCTATAGGTAATGGTAGATTTAGCCTCCCCCCTTTTTTAGTTTATTATTTTACTCTTCATTTTGTATGGGGTGGGAAACTTACGTGTAAGTTATAATAGATGGATTTATTGTTCAATAGGTCCTGTGCTAATTAATAACCTTTTTTTTTTTTATGAAACACTATTAACAAACGTCACTAATTATTATTTTTCAGCGACAATTCACAGAAAATGGCAATAATTATAAGTTTTACTGATAGTTTCAAAAAGCTGTCACCAAAAAAAAAAAAAGCCATTAATTGAAGTATATAAGTTAATTAAGTTAATTAAGTTGATCAAATAGATTTGAGATTTTTTTTACTAATGCTATGTTTGGTTGGGGGATTTGAGGATGGATTTGAAAAGAGAAATGGAAAATGTAGGTGAAATGTGAATAAAATATACCTACATTTCACATAGTTTCACATACTTTTTCTCTTTTCGTTTCCAAATCCTTCGCCAAATCCCCTAATCAAATACAGCGTAAAAGATAGACTTGAGATTTGTTGTCTCAAAGAGATAGACTTGGGCTTCACTATTTCTGTCTTTTTTTATTTTTTATTTTTATAAATATAGAAAATGATAATTTCTTTTAGGATAAATTACCAATGCATCTCATGAGATTTGTTTAAAATACAGAATCTCTTTGTAGTTTGTAAAATTGCCAACACCTCTTTGTCAAAAATTTTAATTTAATAGAATTAATTGGGAAAATTAAATTCCTAACATATCGGGAAATTCTATAATACATACTCTATTTTAGAATGTATGATGTTCGTGGTTATTGTGGGATGTGTACTACATGCTCTAATTGTAATATTTGTGATTTTTTATTATGAGTATTAGTTATGACTTGATTATGTCTGATTGTAGTGTTAGTTATAACTCATTTTAATTATTATTTTAGTCATGATAAAAAAAAATTCTTTTAGATATACAATATGTAATGTTTAGTTATGATTTTATTTTTTATTTTTTGTAATTATGATTGAAAAAGATTTAATTATAATATTTGTGATAATTAATATCATAAATACCATAATTTATGTATAATATATACCTTTTTGAATGTGTGTATTTTGAAATGACCTTTAAGATATCTAAGAAGGTTGGCCCGTGTAAGAAAGGGGAAGTTGCATATTTTTTTTTTTTAACTAAAATTTGTCTTTTTGATTTTAAGTTAGGGTTTTTGATAGAAGAAAAATATAGTGGAATGATTATTTGGTAAAGATTTAAGAAGAATGATATATGGCACATACTCTTTTAGAGGTATATACTATAATATTATCCATATATATGCATTCATTTATAGTAACTATGCAAATATATAGAAATAATAATAACAAATTAAACTAATATTTGTTATGATTTCTAATTTTATTTTATTTTTATGCAAAACATGACAAAAGTCTTATGTGGTTCTATTAATTGATACACAAAAAAAAAAAAAAAAGTGTCTAATTGAGAGATATAGAGTAAGTAGGAATATAAGGTTTAAATATATATATATATATATATATATGTATATTATAGCGATTCTGGTTTTGACCCGACCTTTATTGTATTCCGGACTCGGATTTCGTGGTTTAATATTATTATCCATGTCTTGTTTTCCTGTCATTTGTTTTTGAGATTGAGTGTTGGAATGTCTTGGGCATGTACGGAGTAGGTTAGTTACTAGTTGTTCAAGTTGTTATTGTCTAGAAATTAGTTCCTTTGCTCGAGCGAGGCTTCTTGTACTCGAGCGAGCTTTGTAAAATTTGATTCTTTGCTCGAGCGAGGTTTCTTGCGCTCGAGCAAGCTTTAAGGGTCCCTAGTATTTTTCCCCAGACCAGCAAAACTTTTGGGAAGGTGATGTTCTTCGCTTGAGTGAGACTTTTTGCACTTGAGCGACGGTGTGCCCCTGTGAAACTTTTGAAAGCATATATTCTGCACTCGAGTGACGTTTCTTGCGCTCAAGCGAGGTCACTTATTGTGTCTGGTCGCTCGAGCGACGATTCTTCGTTCAAGCGAGCCTCACGTATATCAGTTTGTAATAGAGCAGTTTTATATCACTTTTTGATTTCCTTTCTTCTAAAAATCCTAAATCGGCACTCTCTCTCTCTCTCTAAAACACACACACACTCTCTCTACAAATACACCTAGATTTAGGGATCTCTCAACCCTAGTTCCTTTGTTAAAAAGATTGAGCATCTTGTGGGCTTCCATTTCATCCGAACAAAGCTTGGTTTCGTCATTCTCGAAGTTCCTCCTCATCTCCTTTGGGCTTCTACTCTTGAGGTAAGGATATTCTACACCTTAATATGATTTTTAACCTAGGTATTTGTTGGGATGTATAAATGGTGGGATTTGGGAGGTTTTGGGAAAAGCTAGGGTTTAGATTCAAAATTGAAAGAGGGGTTTGCCATGTTGGTTTTACAAAATGACTATAGAACTTTGTATATGAGGTTCTCTAGTGTTAAAAATGTGAAATTTGGCCTTGGGGTTGATATTTGAAAAAAGGAGAATTTTGCCCTAATTTGTGTTGGATAATTATTTTGTAATAATAATGAAATTGATATGGGAAATGTGAAATTAGGAGGATGTGTGAATGAATGGTGTAGTTGGATTTATTAAATCACTCACTTATGGAAATTCGATAAATTATCTGTTTAAAAGATTGTATATCTGTTTAGAAATATCTGTTTTAGGCTATCGGTGGAGGATAGTTATGATTGTTGTAGAAATTGCATGAGGATTACGTGAATTGAAACCTATCATTTGAATTATGTCATTGAATATGACGGTATTTTAATACATTGTATATGTATCTTTGTTTGAGAGGAGATATGGGATGTACTCCATTGTTTGTGAGGAGATAGGGGATGGACTTCATTTAAAATTAAGTTGGCCGGAGTGTCCAGGGTGAAAGTCCCAAAATCTTATATTTATGGATGCCGATTCCCTCAGATGTGAATCTCGTAAAATGGCAGAAATAGAAGTGCTTGAGTAATGGTTGTATTGAATTGTGAACCACTGAATTGTAGTCTCATTTTGGTTGATTAGATAACAATGAATTTGGTTAATGGATTAACTTGAAATGAATGAATAGGAATGGATTGAGATGTGGTTATCTATATTGAGTAGACATGGGAGGATTGTAAGTTGGCCATGAATATTGAACATTTATCTGACACTTATATCTTAGTTAAACCTCATATACTGTGTTAGTTTATCTCTACTGGGCTTTGGCTCACCCTACTTGGGAAATCATTTTCAAGTATTGGTGATATGCTTCCTCCAAGGACATAGCTTGGGAGGACTGAGGGCTGAAGGCTTTATTTTTGTTATATTTATGTTTAAATGCTTATTTAAGCTGAGGGCTTTACATGTATAGAGCTTAGGACTCTTCCTTTTGTTGTAACCAAGTGATATCTTGGAAAGATGTAAACCCGTAGGGCATTTATTTGTTGTCATGAACTTGTATTACATGCTGTAGATTCAGAATGAATGTTTATGAATGTATAACGCATGTAACACCTTTTGTAATATAAATTCTGATGAATGAAAGTGTATCATTTCTATTATATTGATAAATCTCATGGAATGGATTATTTGTATTATTTTGTAGGGCGTTACACACACACATATATATATATATATATATATATATATGAATACAAGGCTAAACATAGCCATACATGTATCTTTTGTGTAAGTCCAAGTCTAAAACTGAATTTCAATAAAGAAACAATCTAGAAAAGCACTGAAACCATTGAAATCGCTGATACAACACTTAGGAAACCAAAAAATCAAGTATACAACCCAAAGAGAGAGAGGACTTATACGATCAACATTCATTTAGTAGCATAGATAACAGTTTGTATATACAGCACATAAAGCGTAATTTTTTATACATGTGACAAATGTCACCAAAGCATAGTTTACACAAAAGATATGCAGGATGTTACTACATATGGTTTGACACCATTAACAAAAAAAGGAAAAAAAAAGAAGAAAGTAAACTTGGAAAATATTTTTACAAAATATAGATGCATATGGTTTGACACCATTAACCCAAAACTATATACAAGGCAATGGTTTGACACCATTTCACAAAAACTTTATTGCAGATGTATAGAGTGTTGAAGCAGTTGGATTTAGGTAGTACAGTTCAAAACTTCTAAGTTGTCTGGATCTGAAGTAGATGTTGGTTCTTTTTCGAAGAGTTCCTTGTGGGCCTTTTTGGGAGGTGGTGGTAACCTTGTTTCAAAAGTAGAGTGGTCAATTGTCGGTAAGCACTCTTTCTGTACTGCATTAACATTGAACTTGCAACGTGTAGTAGTTGCAGTGTGAAACTGGTAAGCGCATGGCTGGATGATTTGTTCGTGAATTATGTAAAGAGCTGCTAGTGCTTCCACCGAAAGCCGACCAACTTGCAAAAGCGATGCTACAAGTAAGGAGAGAAGTAGTTTGGTAAAGTTGGAGCAGTGTATAATAATACAATGAAATGGACTTACAGTTTATGTGCTTTCCATCCATTCTTGTGCATTTATTGAGATTTTTTTTTTTGCTTGTGTACCAAAAATGGTTGCAGTTATATTGCCACTTGAATCTCATAGTTGCACATCAAATTTACACCTATATTAATTATAAGGAAAAATGGTTTGCTTTAATTATTATAATATTGTAAATGGTCAAGAGTTAAAGTTTGCATGAGATATTTTAATATTCAATGATGAACGGATATTAACCTTGGTTCAGGTTGTGCTTTCTCCTTACAATAGTTATTGTGGGGACATATTTTTAGGTAGTCAACGTGGTCGAGGTTGTTAGCCGAGGTGCCACGTAGACGGACCATGGTGCGGAGATATGGAGTGATAATACCGGAATTCGAGATATTTGGATAGAGGATTAGAGTCCTAGATGACATCAAGCTACCTATTTGGATAGAGATGGGACTTTTGAGGGAATTCATCTTAATCTGAATAGTGTGAGTTGTGATAAATGTTATCCTTGTAAAGGATAGAGTCCCATGAAGTAAGACTTCTAGGGGAAGCTGGACACTAATCATTATAAAAGTAAGGCACCCTCGTGAGTCTAAGGTATGCTTTATTTGAGATGCTTTTATGCTTTCATTGTTGAAGTTTAAGTACTTGTATTGATATCTGTGAGAGATAAGATTACTAACTTGATCGTCGGAGTGCCCCCGAGTGAACGAACTACCGCGGTATTCTCATATTCTTGTTGGTAGGTGTTTTGGGCTTAATCTATTCTGCCGGTGCTCTCCAGCTGAGTTCCCCATTTGGTTGTGTGGTTGGAAATTAACACCCACAATTTGGCGCCGTCTGTGGGAACTTAGTTAGAATAGATGGCCATCATCGTGCAAGATCAACATGTCGGCGACGACTTGTTTAGCGAAGATGGAGAATGTGTCGACATTAACGAAATGAAGACCCTTCCAGAAGGGATGCAAAGACAGGGGGCATGAGCGCTTCCAAGGAGATGACTTTCAAGTATAGAAGGATCATCCTAAGTGAGCAGATCCCGGATTCCAAATCCCAGATCCTAGATCCTAGAAGACAAGATCTCGGCCAAGATGATTAGGTCAGAGAAGACAAGAGCTCAGCCTAAGTGAGCAGATCTCAGATTCCAGATCTCGGATCCCAGATCTCGGCCTAGATGATTAGGTCCGAGAAGACAAGAGCTCAGCCTAAGTAAGCAGATCCCGGATTCTAGATCCCAAATCCCGGATCCCAGATCTGAGAAGACAAGATCTCGGCCTAGATGAGTAGGTCCGAGAAGACAAGAGCTCAGACTAAGTGAGCAGATCCCGGATCCCAGATCTTAGAAGACAAGATCTCGATCTAGATGATTAGGTCTGAGAAGACAAGAGCTCAGCCTAAGTGAGCAGATCCTATATCCCAGATCTTAGAAGACAAGATCTCGGCCTAGATGAGTAGGTCTGAGAAGACAAGAGCTCAGCCTAAGTGAGTAGATCCCAGATTCAAGATCCCGGATCCTAGATCTCAGAAGACAAGATCTCGGCCTAGATGAGTAGGTCCGAGAAGACAAGAGCTCAGCCTAAGTGAGCAGATCCCGGATTCCAGATCCTGGATCCCAGATCTTAGAAGACAAGATCTCGGCCTAGATGAGTAGGTTCGAGAAGACAAGAGTTCAGCCTAAGTGAGCAGATCCCAGATTCTAGATCCCGGATCCTAGATCTCAAAAGACAAGATCTCAGCCTAGATGAGTAAGTCCGAGAAGGTAAGAGCTCAACCTAAGTGAGCAGATCCCAGATCCCAGATCTTAGAAGACAAGATCTCGGCCTAGATGATTAGGTCCGAGAAGACAAGAGCTCAGCCTAAGTGAGCAGATCCCGGATTCCAGATCCTGAATCCCGGATCCCAGATCCTAGAAGACAAGATCTCAGCCTAGATGATTAGGTCCGAGAAAACAAGAGCTCAGCCTAAGTGAGCAAATCTCGGATTCCAGATCCCGAATCCCGGAGCCTAGATTCAAGAAGACAAGATCTTGACCTAGATGAGTATGTTCGAGAAGACAAGAGCTCAGCCTAAATAAGTAGATCCCGGATTCCAGATCTTAGAAGCCAAGATCTCGATCTAGATGATTAGGTCCAAGAAGACAAGAGCTCAGCCTAAGTGAGCAGATCCCGGATTCCAGATTCCGAATCCCGGATCCCAGATCCTAGAAGACAAGATCTCGGCCTAGATGAGTAGGTCCGAGAAGACAAGAGCTCAGCCTAAGTGAGTAGATCCCGGATTCCAGATACCAGATCCTAGATCTTAGAAGACAAGATCTCGGTCTAGATGATTAGGTCCAAGAAGACAAGAGCTCAGCCTAAGTGAGCAGATCCCGGATTCCAGATCCCGAATCCCGGATCCCAGATCCTAGAAGACAAGATCTCAGCCTAGATGATTAGGTCCAAGAAGACAAGAGCTGAGCCTAAATGAGCAGATCCTGGATTCCAGATCCCGAATCCCGGATCCCAGATCCTAAAAGACAAGATCTCGGCCTAGATGAATAGGTTCGAGAAGACAGAGCTCAGCCTAAGTGAGCAGATCTCGGATTCCAGATCTCGGATCCCAGATCCTAGAAGACAAGATCTCGGTCTAGATGATTAGGTCCGAGAAGACAAGAGCTTAGCCTAAGTGAGCAGATCCTGGATTCCCGATCCCGAATCCTGAATCCCAGATCCTAGAAGACAAGATCTCGGCCTAGATGAGTAGGTTCGAAAAGACAGAGCTTAGCCCAAGTGAGCAGATCCTAGATTCCACATCCTGAATCTCGGATCCCAGATCCTAGAAGACAAGATCTCGGCCTAGATGAGTAGGTACGATAAGACAGAGCTCAGCCTAAGTGAGCAAATCCTGGATTCCAGATCCCAGATTTTAGAAGACAAGATCTCGGCCTAGATGATAGGTTCGAGAAGACAAGAGCTCAACCTAAGTGAGAAAATCCCGGATTCCAAATCCCGGATCCCAGATCCTAGAAGACAAGATCTCAGCCTAGATGAGTAGGTTCGAGAAGACAAGAGCTCAGCCTAAGTGAGCAGATCCCAGATTCCAGATCCCGGATCCTAGATCCTAGAAGACAAGATCTCGGCCTAGATGATTAGGTCCAAGAAGACAAGAGCTCAACCTAAGTGAGTAGATCCCAGATTCCAGATCTCGGATCCCAGATCCCAGAAGACAAGATTTTCGCCTAGATGAGTAGGTCCGATAAGACAAGAACTTATCCTAAATGAGCAGATCCCAGATCATAGAAAACAAAAAGTACACAAGATCAGACTGAAGTCGGCCAGGTTTTGCCTGTCGGCAGAAGGCCATCTATACAGAAGGACTTTTACTGGACCTCTATTGCGATGTGTACATCCTTCCCAGGTTGAAGATTTTTTACACGAGATCCACATAGGGGGCAGATCCCTTGCCCATAGAGCTATATCATAGGGATTCTGGTGACCCTACATGTAAAAAGATGCCAAAGCCTATGTAAAAAAGCGTGAAAATGTTGTTGGAATCCATAATTGTGCGATAAGACCGAAATGTCTTATGGCGATGTTCCCATGGTGAACATGACGAGTAACTTTGACTTATCATATAGTAGAGTTGAATTATACTTGCATATGATAGAGTTGAACTAAGTTGGCGATGTTTCTCAATGAAACATGACGAATGACTTAGACTTATTATATTGCAGAGTTGAATTATACTTGCATATAATAGAGTTGAACTAAGTTGGTGATGTTTCTGAATGAAACATGACGAATAACTTAGACTTATTATATGGCAGAGTTGAATTATACTTGCATATAATAGAGTTGAACTAAGTTGGCGATGTTTCTAAATGAAACGATGTTTCTGAATGAAACATGACGAATAACTTAGACTTATTATGTGGCAGAGTCGAATTATAGTTGCATATAATAGAGTTGAATTAAGTTGGCGATGTTTCTAAATGAAACATGACGAATAACTTAGACTTATTATATGGCAGAGTCGAATTATACTTGCATATGATAGAGTTGAACTAAGTTGGCGATGTTTCTGAATGAAACATGACGAATAACTTAAACTTATTATATGGCAGAGTCGAATTATACTTGCATATGATAGAGTTGAACTAAATTGGCGATGTTTCTGAATGAAACATGACGAATAACTTAGACTTATTATATGGCAGAGTTGAATTATACTTGCATATAATAGAGTTGAACTAAGTTGGCGATGTTTTTGAATGAAACATGACGAATAACTTAGATTTATTATATGGCAGAGTCGAATTATATTTGCACATAATAGAGTTGAACTAAGTTTGCAATGTTTCTGAATGAAACATGACGAATAACTTAGACTTATTATATGACAGAGTCAAATTATACTTGCATATAATAGAGTTGAACTAAATTGGCGATGTTTCTGAATGAAACATGACGAATAACTTAGACTGATTATATGGCAGAGTTGAATTATACTTGCATATAATGGAGTTGAACTAAGTTGAATTAACTTGGACTTGCCATATCGGCAGAGTCAAACTCAGAATGGAACTAAGTTCATTAACAGAGAAACCAAGGTTGAAACACCTCGGGAAGCCTTTATTTGAATATGACTTCGGCAAAAGACCATAGTTACATGCTTAATGTGAACTTAAGTGGAACTTAGGTTCACATTAGGGGGCAGGGAGCTGGAGTAATGAACAAACTTAAGAGTTTGACACTTGTTGAAATTATCAAAAATGGGCTTAACACTTGTTGAAATTTTGGAGAAATTTACAAGTTGGAGTTAGCTGATGCAATGATGAATAAAGTATCCGAGGTATATGTTACCCGAGGTGACCAACCAGGTTGTCAAAACTTGAAAATGGTGAAGTCTTAATAGAAGATAGCGTGTGGAGGTAAAAAAGCAATAACACTTGTAATTTTTTTTTTTATTTTTAAAGTGTTAGCCAAGGTATGAAAATGGTTAGCCGAGACAAACTGTCAAGGTTTATCCAAGGTATTGTATACCGGATTTATTATACAGTTAAGGTACACTTTGAAGAAATGCAAAAATATTCTAAGATTGGAATCATGAAAACATGAAAGAAAGCAGCAAACATGCATAGAAGAAAAGAAAGCATACATTTAACACATGGAAGAAAATATAAGACTTGCATTCAGAAAAGAAACTTGTTCAGATACAAAAAAGGCACTTCGGCCTAGCACAAGAGATTACTTGTTCATCTACAAAGATAAAAGGGGCACATCGACCAAATATAAAGCTAACATTTTTCAAACAAAAGATTACAACTGTCCAAAAGTAAGAAGGAAAAGTACAAAAAGGAGGAAAAACCAAAGTTCATGTATCTTCCACAGTTTGCCCTGCCTTGGCAATTGGCGTTGTGTCAGCCTCGGCAGACAGCTGGGCAGATTTTTTAGCTTGGACCTCGGCGTCGATCTCACGCAGTGTGTCATCTACGCTCTTGTTGGCAGTCTCGACCTCGGCCTCAAAAGTGGTCTTTTGAACCTCATATTCCTCATCCTGAGTCAAGTTAAGGACTTACTCATTCAGAGTTGGGGACTTGGCCCCAGCAGCAACTTCAGATTCTTTCTCAGCAACCTTAGCCTCAGCCTTTTCCTTGTCTCTGTCCTCGTCGTCGTCAGCCTCTTCTACTTCATCGGCCTCATCCCCAGATTGATTGGGAGAGGGAGGGAAAGGGACTTTGAGCAGACCCATATCACGAAGGGGTGAGTCTTCGGGGACAGACATCTTTTTGAGGGATGTCATCCAGTCAAGATAGTAGCCTTTGTTACAGGCCATGTTGACTTGTTTTTTCGGCCTTAGCAATGGCCTCGGCTTTGGCAGCAGTAACTTGGTCCACTTGCTTCATGTGCTTCTCTTTCGAGATATTAAGTTGCTGGAGGCATGAGCATGTTGGATTGACTATAAGGAGATGGAGTGGATTGCACAGTTATGACATCAGGGATGTTAACAAGAAGGTCTTCTACGACAAGACATGTCATCATTAGTTACGACGATTGTTACTCACAGATAAGGCGATTGGAAAATTATCAAAGTCTAAGGCTGGGAGCTTAGGACCTTGGTGTTTCCTGTTCCTGGTTCTAGCTGCAAGATTGTCGCTATGTCAGTGTTTTCACTACCATTGAGATGGTGGGTTGATGTGTGGAGCAGCTAATGAATTGCTTGGTTATTAGTCTGGTTCATCTGGTAGAGTTTGAACCTTGGGCACAAAGGGAGTCTTCATAGTAATGAATGCTTCAAGAACAACGATGATGGTTTGCAGAGGCCAAGAGAAAGAGAGTCTAGGGACACAGATAGAGACGAAATAGGAAGATGAAATGGTTTTGCTAGAATTAGAAAAATATGGCAAAAGGTTATGATTTCGAATCTTGACGTGCCCGTGCTGACGTCAGACGGCGAGGGGCAGAACTGATGCGACATGATGAGGACGTGATTGGTACACTCTAATCTCATGATGATCTCGGTTGAGATGGCGATCTCGGTTGATATGATGACCTCAGTTGAGATATTGATCTCGGTAGAGATGACGATCTCGGTTGAGATGGTGATCTTGGTTAACATGATGATTTCAGTTGAGATGTTGATCATGGTTGAGATGTTGAATTTGAATGGGGGCAGAACTTGTTTATTCTTGGTTTCTGATGAGTTGATACTAGGATCTTGATGTTCTTAAACTAGCCAGTCATGATCTCTGCTAGCAGTGCGATCTCTGTCGAGATGTTGGACCTAGATGAAATAAAACATGATGGTTCATGGTTTTTGGTTCTTGATTCTTGATTCTTGACAAGTGGACATTTGAGTCCTTGTTTCTAGGTGCCAACGAGTCACGATCTCAGTCGAGGAAGTACATGTATAGGTTCCATCACCTCAGTTTGCCGAGGTAATAGAACCTAGGAGGCAGTTGTGGAGACATTTTTTTAGGTAGTCCACGTGGCCGAGGTTGTTAGCCGAGGTGCCACATGGACGGACCATGGTGCCGAGATATGGAGCGATAATACCAGAATTCGAGATATTTGGATAGAGGATTAGAGTCCTAGATGACATCAAGCTACCTATTTGGATAGAGATGGGACTCTTGAGGGAGTTCATCTTAATCTGAATAGTGTGAGTTGTGATAAATGTTATCCTTGTAAAGGATAGAGTCCCGTGAAGTAAGACTTCTAGGGGAAGTTGGACACTGATCATTATAAAAGTAAGGCACCCTCGTAAGTCTAAGGTATGCTTTATTTGAGATGCTTTTATGCTTTCATTGTTGAAGTTTAAGTACTTGCATTGATATCTGTAAGAGATAAGATTATTGACTTGATCGTCGGAGTGCCCCCGGGTGGACGAACCACCGTGGTATTCTCATATTCTTGGTGGCAGGTGTTTGGTAGGGCTGGGCAACAAACCCACCCGCCCGCACAAACCGCCCGACCCTACCCTACCCGCAGCGCTTTGGGCGGTTTCGATGTAGGTAGGCGGGCGGGTGCGGGTCAAGAAATTCGCAAAAGATCGGGTTCGGATCGAACCCGACCCGCCCGCAACCCGCATCTTTTTTTTTTTTTTTTAAAGAAAAAATAACTAGTTATTATTTTTTTTTTTTTTTTGCATTTTGGATGGATGGAGATAACTAGTTATTATTTTTATTTTTACATTTTGGATGAAAGTAAAATTTATTATATGGGCACTTATATACATTATCATGATCTAATGATATTTAAATTAGTGTTACTAGTTTGACTTTTATTTATATATATAAAAAAAAAAAATCATTACATTCCATTAGTCTAGTAGACACAGTTAAATATGATATTTTGAATTGTCATTCTATTATCACATTATTGCATATTAAAAACTAAACAGTGAAGATTAATCCACTATTAAAATTAGTGTTACTAGTTTGACTTTTAAGGATTTGTTTTTGCATATTTAAATTAGTGTTACTAGTTTGAATTTTAAGGGTTTGTTTTTGCAAGCTAGGGAGGAAGATTAATCCACTATCCTCAAGCATGGTTCCATACCATCTTATCTAACATGTGGACTATTTATTAGGATCATGAATTGTATATCTGTAATTTAATTTATAACTCTTCTAAAAAAAAAAAAAAGTGTTTAGAAAGTAACAAAAAATGTCAAATTTGCTTAAGTTAAGTTTTAAAAAAAAAAAAAAAAAAAAACTAAACCGCAAACCGAACCGCACCCGCCCGCACAAACCGCGAACCGCATCGCGGGCGGTTGCGGGTCCATTTTTCCCAACCGCATAAGTGCGGGTCGGGTCGGTTTTGACCCGCACCCGGCCAAAACCAACCCGCGAGCAGCCCTAGTGTTTGGACTTAATCTATTCTGCCGGTGCTCTCCAGCTGAGTTCCCCGCTTGGTTGTGTGGTCGGAAATCAACACCCGTAGTTACATTGAAATATGCGGCGTCAGTACCTTTATTGCACTTTGAATAACACATGAACCAGAACTTCTGGTTAAAATTTTGTATCGTGGCCGACGCTTGTGTCTAGTAGTATGTAGGCTAAAATATTTACAATTGAAATATTGTTAAGATACAAAGGAAAAGATCCCAAAAAAAAAGGGAGAACAAAGAAAAACGAACAAAATAAAGAAACAAATTATCCAAAATGGATCAAGTAAACATAAGATTTCACCAGATTAATAGATGTTGGAAGTTGGGAAATTGCAATGATTTTGTTAGTTGTTGATGGTGGAGTTTGTGCATTTCCTACTTAATGTATTTTGTTCAAAGGAATTGTTGTAATTGCTTTTTCATGAGCCACACACCTACATATGTTGAATATAAGTATTTGTATTTAGTACGAGTAGCAATAGTTAAATTTAATATTACTATTTTAATTTATTACAATTACTATTAGTTAAGAAACTTTACCAATTCTGTAATGCTTGCGTCTCTAAGAGTAGAGGATTGAGAATGAAAGAGCTTCTAGATTTTGTGCCCAACACCAGTCCTGTTCAATACATAAGTGTGTTATTTCTTCACATTAATATAATTATTAGGATGGTTAAAGTGATATTGCATTAAATTACCATTATAGTTTGTTGCATTTTGATGGTATAGTTATGACATAACATGTTCCAGATGGAATGGGTCGGACTGGTCCATGCTTCTCCAACCGGTATCTGAATGGTCAAGCCCACCAATGAACCTGCACACGAGTTCAACGGGGAACGGGGAGTCCCCTAATGAACCCTCCGACGAGCAAGTTAGAAGAAGAGGAAGTGGGATATACGGATATGGATTAGAGATAGGAAAGCTTAAACTTCTTCTTGTCTTCAACGTCTGCTTATATCCTTTGGTCATCATTTCGTTGTTCCCTCTGACCCGTCACCTTGGCCAAAAGTCTATGTTGTAGCTTACCTTGTTCAGGGTGAGGGCGTGCTGTCCCGACGGAGAGGTGTTGTCGTAATAAATACTGTGAGGGGCTGCATTAATGGCGATGTGCAGTGGCAATAACTTTGCAGATCTTTGTCTGCTGATGTGGCTTGCCCTTGACCTGCCACGTGTCTGAATATCATTGGTCCTTCAAGTCATGTTGACTTCCAACTGTGCTGGGCCTTATCAGTTGGGTTATGTATTGGGCCCTAAGTGGTAGGCTTGGGTTGTTCATAGTGGGTTATGGCCTTTATGGGCCTACCCACGTCAGTAGTCCCCCATTCTCAAGTGCAGCTTTAGTCCAACGAAGGGAATAATGAGGAAGATAGGGGTTGAAGGTCGAGTGAAAGGAACGACCGACCAGAAGTGGCCGAGTAGAGAGACCGACCGTGAGGAGGGCCGACCGCGAAGGGTAACCGGGTGGAGGGACCGACCATGAGGAGGGCCGACCGCGAAGGGTAACCGAGTGGAGGGACCGACCATGAGGAAGGTCGATCGCGAAGGGTAACCGAGTGGAGGGACCGACCATGAGGAGGGCCGACCGCGAAGGGTAACCGGGTGAAGGGACCAACCATGAGGAGGGCCGACCGCGAAGGGTAACCGAGTAGAGGGACCGACCATGAGGAGGGCCGATCGCGAAGGGTGAGGTGGCGGGGTGCGGGGCTCAAGAGGCGGTGGGTCACGTGATGACTTGAAGTGGAAAAGATAGGGTAGGGAAAGGGGGCAGTGAATCGTGGTCGTACACGTGGCAGCATCTCGTGGTGGGGGAGGTTAGGCGTTGGGCCAAAAGTGAAACGATAGGTCATAATGGGTGTTGAAAAGACAGTTTTGGCGGATGGTTGAAAATTTTTCAAACTGGCGACAATTAATTGTGACCCCTGGAATACAAGTAAGCCTTGGGCTTTTGGTATTATACGTTTTACCTACATTTTTTCGAAAAATCAAAACATTCCAAGTGTAGACGTCTTCGTTGCAAGTGAGACACCCTTGCGACATTTTTTTAATTTCCTTGCGCCCGCATCTGAAGCTATTCGTAGACACACCATAGAAATGGCCTAGGAAGAAGTTGCAGATGCCAGGGTTGATCCGTTAGGGGAGGACGATGTGGTGGATTTGGCAGAACAATATCGTATGGAGCGTAGGGAGGGGCAAGGAGCGAGTCAGGTTGTGCGAGCTCGCCCCAGGACAATGATCTCGGCCGCAAGACCAATTAGCCAGGTGGAGCCAGACCATTGGCACACCAAGCCAGACAGATCCGTACTGACAATGGAGGAGCTCGAGGGAATAAGGAAAAAGTATCAAATTTCGGCGGAGATAGGGTTAAGACTGCCCGAATCCACGGAGAGGGCATCAGATGTGCGACTGGGCGAGTTCAGTTTGTACGAGGAGGCGCTGTGAGGGGGTTTGAGGCTACCCCTCCTCCAAGTGGTGGTGGAGGTGTTGAACAGGTTGGAGGCGGCGCCAGGGCAACTGATGCCAAACGCCTGGAAGATAATAATGGCGTGCGCGAGTGCCTGGTTGCAGGCGATTGGGGGGACGACAATGTCCGTGGACGAGTTCTTCTCTTGTTATAAGGCTTTTGGTCAGCAGGAGACCTGGGTCACCTTGCAAGCGGTGGCGGGGTGAGGGCTGGTGGCGGGCCTTCCATCGTCGGTGAAGGGATGGAGGCCGAGATGGTTTTTCGTAACAGCGAACGGTGGGGAGGGAATTCGTGCGACATGGAAGGTGCCCACTAAATCGGTTGAGCCCAAACTGGACAAGGCGGCGGAGGACCGAGTGAAGAGGGTGAGGGAATGGAAAGAGGAAAAGGGGTTGAGGTGGGACGAGTTGGTCCTGCCTTCAAAGTTGTTTGCCCTGGGCTTGGGGCCGCAATCGTTGAAGGAGAATCCAGCAAGGGAGGAGTTAGAGGCGCAAAGGAAAGCAGGGGAGGAAGAGGAGAGGAGGTTGTTTGCCCGAGCGGACAAGTACAAGGAGACCCAACTGGGGCCTGCCCCGAAGTCGATCGCGAGGGAACGCATCCGACCGCGCCCCAAGCCGCTAGGGGAGAAGGACTTGGGCAGTTTTGAGCCACGACCGCCCCCAGTTGATTTAGTGAAGGAAAGGGCGAACAAGGAGGGGGAGGCTCTGAAGAAGAAGAAGAAGAAAAGGAGGAGTGTCCCTGAGGGGGGTGCAGATGCGCCTGGATCGAAGAAGGCGAGGGTTGGTAGGGAGGAGATCCCTATGGCTGAGGAAGTAGGGGAGAAGGGAGTGAGGGTGAGCCCAGAAATGGTGGTTGCCCCAGAGGCGTAGGGGGAGAAGAGTCAAGGGGTCCCAGAGGAAGAAAGGCACATAAGCGCCCTCGACCCCAAGATGTAATTGGAAAGTGGGTCAGCTGACCCTAAGGAAGTGATGAAGCAGCAGCCAAAGGGGGGCCCTGCGCCCCAAGGAGAAGGGGTCAGACTGACGACTGCTATCTACCACGCTCGCGCAGTGTTTGGGTGGCTGGAGGGAGAAGAAGGCCCAGCCAGGACGGCTGTAGATCGTCTTATGGGGGTTGTGGACGACACAACCGTGCGCTCGGTGGCCAGGTTCAATGAGGCTGAGCTGCTAAGGGGGTTGTGCTCTGCCTAAATGGAGGTAACCACCTTAGCAGGGGCTCTGCTGAGAAAGGCGGCGGTTGCGAAGGTCAAGTCGGAGGAGGCTAAGGCCCAACTTGCAAGTTTCAAGAAGGAGAGTGCAAGCTGGAAGAAGGCTACGCGAAGTGCGTGTGCCAGGGGTTGGCAGGAGGCTGAGAAGGTGAAGAAAATGGAAGTGTTGGCGATCGTTCAGTGTAATGTTGCCGCTCGAGCCCATGCTGAGTTGCTGGCGGTCAAGTTGGAGTTGGAGGACGAACGCCACAAGGTAGTGTCGCTCGAGTTCCAGCTGGTTGGCGAGCAGAAGAAGCTAGGGGATGCTCAGAATGCCTGCACGGTCGCCACCGAGCGGTTTGAAGAGGCTATGATCAACAATGAAGAACTGCGCGCCCAGCAGATCAAAGAGAAAGATAAAGCAAACGTGAAGATTGCTGGGCTGCAGAAGGAGCTGGAGGATGAGCGTGCTAGGGCAATGGAGGAGAAGGCAAGGTTGCAGAAGGAGTTGGAGGAAGAAAAAGCCAAGGCAGCCTCTGAAAGGGCAGCATACCCCGATCTGTACGTTGCAGCAGTAGAGCAATTTAAGGGGTCTGCTGACTTCCAGATGGCGATCGATGCTGCGGTCGCCAGTAACTTGGCAAGGGAGGTGTCTGGGGGGGGGGGCCCGTCGGGAACGACTGCTGGAGGCAGGACTGAAGCAGAAGTTATTGAGAGCTTCCAGCGGTCGGACTTCTACAAACACGAAATGGCTGAGTTCTGGGACAGTGGCTGGAAGATGTTCAAGCGGAAGGCAGAAGAACTGTTCCTAGACTTGGACCTTAGCGGTGTAAGGATTGATGAAGACGACGTGGCCCAGACCCCCCTAGATGAGGGCGTTAAAGAAGAAGACCTTGCGTCAAGTGAGGAGGAGTGACTGGTGTGAACAAAACCTGTACTTAGGGTTTGTTTTGTGTTTTGTGTTTTTTTTTTTGCTTTTGAATGACTGTAAGAAACTTATGTACAAGTTTGTAAATAAATAAAATTTTGAGTCTTGTTTTCATGCTACTGCTTTTGTTTGCGCATCTGAAATGAATGAGAATGGCGACTTGTGTAAGGCTTATGTATAAATCATTGTGAAGTGTAAAATGTAAGGAAAACTCAATGTAAAGTGAAGTTGAACTTGTAAGAAAAATTCAATGCAGAGTGAATGTGAGAAAAACTCAATGCAGAGTGAATTTTAACTTGTAAGAAAAATTCAATGCAGAGTGGATGTGAGAAAAACTCAATGCAGAGTGAGTTTTAACTTGTAAAAATTCAATGTAGAGTGAATGTGAGAAAAACTCAATGCAGAGTGAATTTTAACTTGTAAGAAGAATTCAATGCAGAGTGAGGTTTATGGATCCCAACCCAGCGAGGAATGAGTCTGATTTGGAAAACGTTGGACTGGAATATGACTAAGTATGGCCACTATGCTTAGGATCATGAAGTCGCAATAGTGGCTTTGGCCTGGTTGGGGCTTGAAGTAACTCAGTCTGGCGGGGCTCTGCATGCTCAGTCTGGCTGAGGCTTTTGGCGCTCAGTCTAGCTGAGGCTTTAAGTGACTCGGTCTGGCCGAGCTCTTCATGCTCAGTCTGGCTGAGGCTTTTCGTGCTCAGGTTGGCTGAGGCTTAAAGTGACTCGGTCTGGCAGAGCTCTTCATGCTCAGTCTGGCTGAGGCTTTTTGTGCTCAGTCTGGCTGAGGCGTTAGGTGACTCGGTCTGGCCGAGCTCTTCATACTCAGTCTGGTTGAGGCTTTTTGTGCTCAGTCTGGCTGAGGCTTTAAGCGACTCGGTCTGGCCGAGCTCTTCATGCTCAGTCTGGCTGAGGCTTTAAGTGACTCGGTCTGGCCGAGCTCTTCATGCTCAGTCTGGCTGAGGCTTTTTGTGCTCAATCTGGCTGAGGCTTTTTATGCTCAGTCTAGCTGAGGCTGCAATCAAAGCGTTATTGGAATACCACAGATAACTAAGATATAAGCTTGCTGTCATACAAAGTGTAGCCCATGGGGTCATAAATTTACACTATATGAGGAGAAAATGAGAACATAGATTGTTAAAAAAGAACATACAACAATTTGGATGACACAAAAATACAACTTTTATTGAAAATAACGCTTCAAATGTTCAGCATTCCAATGGTGAGGGAGGTCTCGACCGTCCATGTCCTGAAGTCGGTAAGTGCCCGGACATGGTCTGGCTTTCATAACGTAAGGTCCCTCCCATTTGGCTGCCAGTTTGCCCTCAGTCGGGTTTTTGGTGGCAAGAGTTACTTCTCGCAAAACAAGGTCCCCCACGGCAAACTCCCTTGGTTGGACTCTGCGGTTGTAATGTGTTCTCATTTTCTGTTGGTATGAGGCCCGTCTGACTGCAGTTGTTTCTCGGAGCTCTTCAATCAGGTCTAGGTCTGCTCGACGTAGCTTTTCAATTAGTTTTGGACTCGGATGTAGAACCCTTGGGGTAGGGAGACCGATCTCCACTGGGATGACCGCCTCTGCGCCGTATGTTAAGCGAAAAGGGGTCTCCCCAGTGGGAGTTCAAGTGGTAGTGTGGTAAGCCCAGAGTACATTCGGCAACTCCTCAGCCCAGAGTCCCTTAGCAGCTTCCAGCTTAGTTTTGATAATCTTGAGAAGAGAACGGTTGGTGACCTCAACTTGGCCATTGGCTTGGAGATGGCCTGGGGAGGAGAAACATGGCTGGATTTGGAGCTCTGCACAGAATTTCCTGAATTTGGCATTGTCAAATTGTTTGCCGTTGTCGGAGACGATGGCTTGAGGGATGCCAAATCTGCAGACGATCGACTGCCAGATGAATCTGGTTGTGTTCCGCTCGGTAATGTTGGCAAGGGGTTCTGCTTCAACCCATTTGGTGAAGTAATCGATGGTGACAATGGTGAATTTGGTTTGGCCTCGTCCAGTGGGCAGTGGGCCAACCAGGTTGATCCCCCATTTGGCGAAGGGGTAGGGACTGCAAAGTGTGATCAATTCTGTAGGAGGGGCGTGGGGGATGTTGGCAAAACGTTGGCACTTGTCACATTTGAGCACAAAATCTGTCGCATCTTGATTGAGAGTAGGCCAGAAATAACCAGTGCGAAGTATTTTGTGGGCTAGGGACCTGCCGCCCGAATGATTGCCACATATACCCTCATGGACTTCTCTCACTACGTAGGTCGCCTGAGCAGGATTGAGGCATCTTAGGTATGGGCGTGAGAAGCCCCTTTTGTACAAGAGTCCGCTGACAAGAGTGTAATTAGCCGATCGGGCCCTGATTTTGGCGGCCTGCTGTTTGTTGTCTGGAAGTCCCCCTATTGTTAGATACAGGAAGATGTCTGCGGCCCAAGGGATGGTTTCATTTTGGAGGAACTGGACTTCTTGCTGGTTGGGGAAATGGTAGGGTGGGCTAGGTAGTCGAGGCAGACACCATGGCTGAGGTCGGACTGGTCTGCAGAAGCCAATTGAGCCATCTCATCCGCCTTAGAGTTTTCCGCCCGAGAGATGTGCTTGATGTGGAAGGTATTGAAGAGGCGAACAAGGGGGAGTGCTATATCCCTGTAAGCCCGCATTGTGTCCTTCTTGGCATCGAATTCCCCCGTAATTTGTCCGACAATGAGCTGGGAGTCGCTGAACACCCGGATGTGGCTGACACCAATATCCTGGGCTAGGCGGTGTAACATGCCCGGGGGGTACCCGCGCGCGTTAAACAGTTCGGACTCCCGAGATCTCTTTGATCTCAAGTTTCACGAGTGCAATGTGAAACATAGATGAGAGTCCAGATTTGGCAACTTTTATTGAAAATCCATTTTATTGCAATTTTGTCAAAATGGACTGCGTCATCAGAACTCAGAGTCGCCACCTAATATTTTGGGAAATGGAAACCCATGACTCGGTGCCAAGGCCACTGTTCGTCGTAACCAAGGATGCTTGGCTCGGAACCTTAGGTATGAGAAGGGAAGGTCAATAATGAGCACCCCCACTCACCCGATCAAAAGATCGGCCTCTACTAAACCATGATATGACTTTTATTTTCTTATATGTTTATGTTCTGATTATTTTAGTAAATCCTAAAATTTACTATGTGAAGCATACAAGTATAGACTAGTTTGCTCAAATTGGAACAATTCAACTTCATGTTTGTTTTCCGAAAAGGGTTTGATTTTGCCACCATCAAGTGGGCTTAACGCGTACAATCTTTGAATCATTCCAATTTAAGCAACAAGCCTTCATTTACAGGCATTCAAACAGTTATATCACTTAAGCAAATAGCCACATGGTAGGATGCTAAACATAATAAGAAAATCACACACAAATGGGATGCTAAAGCATAAAAACTCACAGATTGACCGACGTCCCTCGAACAACTACAAAACAAAAGTTAGTAAAATATGCATGATCTTATATACAAAATCCTAATGCAATTCACTCATGAGATGCACTCAAGATTCGGCTTCTAGAATATGGCATGTGAATCATCTCAATAACATGAGGTAGCGCACAGAATCACAGAAGAATTGATTAAATTCACACATGAAATGTAGCCGAATCTCAATGCATGGAACATAATGTAAAGCATGGATATGCATGGCATGTCAGATATATACATACACACAGTTAGGAAACGCGATAAAAGAATGGGATAGAAAGAAGCGGGGTGGGGGATTATTACAATACTTGAATTATTACAGATCTGAATGAGGGAGAGAGGAGAGAAAAATAAAATAAAATCTCACAACACTCAAAATAAAAAATAAAATAAAATAAAATAAACATTCATCACTGGCAATGTCACTCCTTTTCGCATGTCCCAGGTTCCGCAACATCGCATGATTCACATTTTCTAGATTCAAGCGGCAAACCAAGGAACGGATTTGAAATCTGACTAGCATGGCTTATAGGGAAATCACTATTAGATGATGTGCAAATTTCCTGTGACTATCTCCTCTTCAGAGCCTCGGAGTTGTACCAGATTTGGTGATATGCCACGAGCAACACAGCCCATGTACTCAGCTTCAAGGGAGGGCCCTGCCAATTCATCTCCATTTAATCATATGGCCCAGCCCAAAATAACTTAGCCCACAACCCACACCCATGAACACCCACTTATTTTTCTACTTCAACTTCTCTTTCCTCTCTGCTTTCTCTCTTTCTAAAATAATTCACTCATCCCTCGTGAACCACACTTCCCTCACCACTTTTTCTCTCTCTAGACACCCCTTTTTTTTTTACAACCCATGAACATCCTCAGAACCAAACACCCACACATGCTCACCCACTTACCACCTTTTCTCTCTCTAAGCCGAGAGAGAGAGAGGAGACGAGAGAGAGAGAGAGAGAGGACGTGGGTGTGTTTCAGTGAGGTGAGCCCTTCTTTCCTCCT
>JAPPVO010007728.1:0-26694 GCA_030407325.1 Camellia japonica | reverse complement strand
AGTTTAATGAAACTTTGCATGTAATAAATAATGGTACAAAGCGAAGATTAATTAATGAGAGTTCTTCTATGTTATGGCACAAGCGCTTGGGCCATATCTCTCGATAAAGAATTGAAAGGCTTGTGTCAAGTGGAGTTCTTGGTCCTCTTAATTTACAGATTTTAAAATTTGTACTGAATGTATAAAGGGGAAGCAAACAAACATAAGGAAGTTAGGTGCCAACAGGAGTTCAAGTGTCTTAGAAGTGATTCATACCGATATTTGTGGTCCATTCCCTACGACTTCTTGGAATGGTCAACTGTATTTTAACACTTTCATAGATAATTATTCTCGTTATGGGTATCTATACTTACTACATGAAAAATCACAAGCATTGGATGTATTTAAGACATATAAAGTTGAGGTTGAGAATCAACTTGATAAGAAAATTAAAGCCGTTAGATCTGATCTTGGTGGTGAATATTCTGGTAGATTTGACGGATCAGGTGAACAACGTCCACGGCCAATTGTGAGATACTTACAGGAATGTGGCATCATTCCTTAATACACCATGCTAGGGACATCATGTCAAAATGGTGTATCTAAGAGGCGAAATCGGACCTTAAAAGATATGGTTAGAAGTATGATAAATCATTTTTCTTTGCCAAAATCTCTTCGGGAAGAAGCCTTAAAGATTGCAATTTACATTCTTAATCGAATACCTAGTAAGGTAGTAGTTAAAACCCCATATGAGTTATGGACTGAAAAGAGCCCTAGTATTAGGCATTTTCATGTCTGGGGTTGTCTAGCTAAAGCTAGGCCTTATAGGCCAAATGAAAGAAAATTGGACTCAAAAAATATTGGTGCTACTTTATTGGATACTCAGAACGGTCAAGGGGCTTTAAGTTTTATTGCCTTTCCACTAATACAATTATTGAGACGGATAATGCCAAATTTATTAAGGATGTAGAAAGTAGTGGGAGTTCACAACCTAGGAATATTTTACTTGAAGAGGAAAGTTGTAACAACCTCGACCCATGATTAATGTTAATCCATGATTTCATATGTTTAATAAGTTATTAAGATCAAATTCGGAATTAATTATATGTGTGTTGTATTATTTGTGTCTATATATGTTTAACGTAGGAAAGATCTGTTCATGTTTTTATTTCAGTTTGCGAATTGAGGGTTTTATCGGCATCCGATTCAGAAATTAACTTGAATTATGTGTTAATTAGAATTTTTAGAATTTTATAGTAGGTTTAATTGAAATTTGACTCGGAATGATTAAATTAGAATAAATAATGCTCAATCAAGCCTAATTAAAGAATTTCTTAATCCAAGCCTATATAAGGCCCATTTACACCACTTGAGCCACTTTTTTTCCTCATCATCTTTGAGACTCCTAGAGGAAAAACGTGAGAGAGGATGAGAGGCTAAGAACTTGAGATCAACTTAAGGCAGAGAAGGCCATTGCTAGGAGATTTGGTGAACCACTCAAGATTTTGACTAATTGAAGCTCAATTGGGTAGCCTAGGTAATGGGTCGTTGAACACACCAAAAATAAACACTAAACTATACCAAATTCTTTTAGAATAATGGCAAGTCCAGGTATCGATCCACAGGGACAATTTTGAAATTAAACTAATTTAATTGATAAATTCCTAAATTAATTTTGATGAAAAGAATGATTGATCATAACCTAATTTAATAACGAATAAATTAAACTAAATAATTAAATTATCAATTATGACTGAAAGTGAATTTACTAAATTGGGGGAAAACCTAAGGCGAAGAGTCCACCACTAGTCACGTAAATAGGATTTTCAAATTGAAAAACAATTATGTTATGGTTCGAACGGAATAATGCTTCGTAACTACAAGTTCAAAGCACTTAACAAGAAAATCATCACGTTCAATGTACAAGCACGAACCATCTCAAGTAGTACGAATCGTTCACTCTAAACTAAGGTAGTGATACGACTCGTCTCTCGTAGTATGATTCGTCTCATACCTTGAATGTGAAAGAATAGAAAACTCTTGTATGGAAAACATTCAACAATCACAGAAAGCCAAATATTTGAAGAAATAATGGAAAATATATATATAAAACTTCTAAAAACCATACAAGTGTTCAAACCTTTACATAATTGAAAATCCAAAAAGAAAAATCTATTACATGGTTGGGGTTTCATCAAAACCGTAGAAAAGGAGACTAACCACTCATGGAGGAGTGGAAGGAGGTAGATGGAGAAGAAGCCACCATGGGAGACATGCTTGAAGCTTCAAGTTTTTTCTTTCCTAAACCCTAGCCTCTTTCTTTTGCAAAAACAAGTTCAGAACCCTATTCCAGCCTTTTCCTTGCCTTTTTATACTTCTGATCTCTTCCAAACAGGTTTAAAACGTCGGGCACATTTTCCCAGAAAAAGTCAACGCACGTGCGGGAAAGTCAACGCACACGTGTGGGAAAGTCAACTCTCTCCAAATTCTGTCTTTTTGCCCATTTTATGCTCCAACTATGTACAACCTGATTGACATTCAACACACATAAAGTATACAGTTTGACCAGCAAGTGAAATTAATAGATTCTAATTAACGGCCTCAATGATGTACAATTCGGCCTTAATCACATCCCCCAACTTACGACTTGCTAGTCCTCAAGCAAGTAATAAAAATAAAATCAAATCAAACAAAATCTAGCTAGTTCCTCTTTCGTGGGAAAACGGTTACATTTAGCATTTTAGCATATGCAACAAGCTTTTAAACCACAAAGTTACCCCCAAATGGACGAGTAAAGTCTCGTGAGGGTTTTCAGAAATGATAACCACAAACATTTACATATTCATGTGTACCCAACAATTAACCACACTACTCCACCTAACAATCAACTTATGTGTCACTACAGTGTGATATTAAAACATAATGAGTCATTAAAGGCACAGTGGACAAGCATGAAGGAACCTATTGAGTCAAAACCACAATTCAGTTAATACAAAAGTAAAGTCGCCTGTACTTGCGCATGCTAGTAGACAAATCATCAGTACCCTTGGTGTAAAGTGCACTCTCCATATTAGTTAACTGGCCACTATAATAGCCCAGTGTATCTCATAATAACACCCAATATATACAGAAAAACTAACATGTTGCAGCCAAAATTCTCAATTATTATTATTATTATTATTATTATTATTATTATTATTATTATTATTTTATTATTATTATATTATTATTATTTTTAAGATGACTGTGCAATGCCTTCATCCATTAAGCTTTCTAATCAACCCATGTAGCAAGTATTGGGCCAATGACTCCCAAACCAGATGGTTTTAGGGCACTAGGTGTAGAGACACCCCTACGGGCTTAATAACTCGAGTTGAAAAGGTTATGAATCCGAACAAGTCATTCTCCTTATTTTTTCCTTAACTGTGCAATGTCTAAGTTCCTTAAGCTTTCTAATTAACCCAAGTAGCAAGTATTGGGCCAATGACTCCCAAACCAGACGGTTTTAGGGCACTAGGTGTAAAGACACCCCTACGGGCTTAATAACTCGAGTTAAAAAGGCTACGAACCCAAACAAGTCAAGTGTTTTTTTTTTTTTTTAAGAGAATCTTGGCTCCTCATTTATTCTTTTCCGCAACCCTAGCTATTATCGATGATGTACACTAGAGCTTATAATAAAGAGGTCACCGCTATAAGAGTGTGTTCATGTGAATTAAGGCATACTTATGATAAGTGTACTAATACCACAAGCACAAACGACTCCCCTAGTGCAAACATCACATGCAAGTATTTACCCAATAAATTCTTTTCATACAAGTCTACTATGCTCCCCAATTAACATATACAAATATCATCACCCTACTAGCAACAAGTCACATCAAGTGAAGTAATGCAATCAAGTGAAACAAGTATAAGCATGAATGATTGAGCCAAATAGGAATGCACCAAAGAAAATACAACCCTCATCCCCCAACTTGAATATGACATTGTCCACAATGGAAAAGTAAAGTGAAATGAGAGAAAATTACCAGAGATTGTAGGTGTACATCCAGGTAGGCATATAGTAACACGCACATACACTTCACTTTTTTTTTTTTTTTTTTTTTTTTTTTTTTTTTTTTTTTTTGGGGAAGAGGAAATAACTGAAAAAAAATAAAAATAAAAATAATAAAATAATAAAATAAAAGAGATAAAGCACTATACAGTGGGTACTACGGAGAATCCGGTGGCGGTGGTGGCGGGAAATGCTGGGCAAACAAGGCTTGCATCAAAGATTGCGTCTCAAAGGCTTCATTCTGAACCCGTTGCTGGATGTCGAGCTGGCAGGCGTGTAACTGGTCAAAGGTTGCCTGAGAATAGTCCCGATGCGCCTGAAAATCCGTGCGCAACTCCATGAGACTCTAGTGGTGATCACGAAGAGTACTGTGAACCTGATCCACAGAGTGCTGAAGCTGTAAGTACTCCTCGCGAGTCATGTAGAGTGGGTCCCCTTGGGGAGGCATGAGGGGAACAGGATGAGGTGGGTAGTCGTGTACGGGGTCCTGGGTCTCATCAACTGGGGCACCAACCTGCTGCGGGATGTGGGATATGTTATGCTGCCATTCCCGCTGGCCAAAAGTCGGATACGCTCTATCAATCTCCTCATTCTCAGCAATGGGGAGGCCGTTCAGCTCAAACACAAGTGTCAACAAATTGGCAAAAGGCAATGGCCAAGTCAGGTTCTGCATAGGTTCAGGCCGAACTGCCTCTCGTAGAAATTTCCGTAAGTGCATCCAGATGATATGCTCAAGCGGGACCTGATAGCCATGTTGAAAACCGTGTAAAACCCGAACAAACTCCAAACGGCGTTCAGCTCGATGCCCAAGTGGAAGGACATTCTTATGGACCACGGAATCAATGAATAGCAAACGGCTAGGCAGCTTGCTCCGCCGCAAGCATGTGAAACTGGGGTCACCGTGGGCCCTCGGGAAATAGTGCTGGATAAGGCTATGTATGGGTTGTCGATCCTCAACTTCCGGGAAGGGCTGATATTCTGGCATGGCGAAAAACCCTAATGCGTCAGTAATCATGGATTCGGTGATGCTGACGAGATGGCCATCAATGGTGGACAGCAGCCCGAGCTCGATGAGTGACTCACGTAGGTTCTAGTAGAAGAGTCGTACCAGATGAGGATAAGTGGGCGCTGTCACAGTGCAAATGCCCAACTGTTGTCGGAGTTGGAGCTACTCAACGACCCAAGAAGTGGCCAGGTCATGCCGGAAATATGGAATGTTGAACTGCGGGAGCTTGTGAAGAGGGCGTGAAGCCCACTCCGGCCGTGGCAAGTCACCCGGTGGTGGTGGCGAAGATGGTGATGACGGTGGCAGTGGTAGCGCCAAAGAGGTGGAACCTCTGGCCTTTTTGGAGGCCCGAGCAAATACACGTCGACTCATATCCTGCACACACCAAAAGCAAATAGACACAAACCCGTGGAACCAATCATGAGAATAAAGTAAAATATGAAAGCACAAGTTTGCCCACCAATAAACCACATGCAATTCTCAGTGTAAATATATATAAACTAAAAGAAATAAACTAAATACTGACTAAATAATTAAAGACTAAATAACAAATGACTAAAAAAAAATTAAACCAATAGAACTAAACTATTTAAACAACCTAAACTATCAAGTACAAAATGAATGAAGAAAATAAAATAACAGAAACTAAAATAAAATAAACTATAAATGAAACTAAACTATAAAATAAACTATAAAATAAACTAAACTAAATAATAAAACAAACTAAACTAAACTCTCTTTATTTATTTTATTTTTATTTTTATTTATTTTATTTATTTTATTTTATTTTTTTATTTTGTTCTAAGTTAGTAAAAGAGAAGAGAATAAAATAAAAATAAAATTTAGAAAATAAAAGAAAATAAAAATAAAAACTAAACTACTTAACAATTAAATGAACAATTACATCATAAAAATAAAAATAAAATCACTAACTAAACAAGTAAAATAAAAATAAAAAAAACAACAATCCACTAACTAATGAAACTAACAAGAATCACTACTAAACAAATTAAACTAAACAAATATAGTAAATAAAAAAAAAAACTAAATTATGATTAGTATTAGTACCATTATTGCTAAGTGTTTTTTTATATATATATATATAATATATATATATATATATATTTTGGACCGCACGTGCGCCGGAGTTGGCCGCAAGTGCGGTGATCGTCTTCCTTGACTGCAAATTTTTTTTTTTTTTTTTTAGGATGAACACTAGATCAACAATACACAAAAACAAAAACAAAAACTTCACAAATTGACTCCTACATTCACAAATCTACACATAAAAGAAAAAAATTACCTTGAAAAAGTGAAGAAAGAGAGAGAAAGAAAGGAGATTCGCCGAAAAAAAATGGTGGTCGCCGAAGATTCGTCGGATGGAGAGAGAAGTGATGCCGGCGATGAGATGATGGTGGTGAGGAAGAAGAAGAAGAAGAAAAGGGAAGAAGAAGAAGAAGAAGAAAGAAGAAGAAGAAAGAAGAAGAAGAAGAAAATGGTGGGTTTGTGGGGTTGAGAGAGAGAGAGAGAGAGAGAGAGAGATATGATGATGAGAGGTAGAGAGAGAGGGAAATCTGAGAGTGATTGGGAAGAGAGAGGGTTAGTTGTTGATAAGGTTTTTATTTTTTTATTTATTTTTTTTTTATTTTTTACGAAAATAGAAAAAAAATAAAATTAAAATAAATAAATAAATAAATAAAATACGATTTTTTTTTTTTTTTTTCCGAAAAGTGTTGCACGTGCGGGAGTGTACGCCGCACGTGCGGCAGTACACCCCGCACTCACCCCTGCACCTACTTTTAAAGCAGTGTGCAAAACCAAATTCACAAATTTCCCGCACGTGCGGGGGTTAAGGCCGCATGTGCAGCGATTTTGCTCTTTCGTTTTTTTTTTTTTTTTTTTGGATCGTTGCTCCGCACGTGCGGGGGTCAAGCCGCACGTGTGGCTTGGTTGACACACGGACCCTCCGCACCTGCTTTTAAAGCAGTGTGCAACTTTTGATTTTGGAATTTCTCTGCACGTGCGTAGATTGTGCTGCACGTGCGGGATTATTTTTTTATTTTATACACAAAGAAAATAAACTATAAAAGCATGCTTTTTGACAAAGAGGTTAAATACAAAGCTTGCCACAAACCTCAAAGCACAACCTAGGAATGGTTTAATAGGACTAGGGCCACAAAATAATAAGCACCCTAGAACTAGCTTGAATACAACTAGAACCACAAAACTATAAACATTCCAGAGGGAACTTAAATAAGACAAAAACCACAAAGTTCTAAGCATTTTGAATGTGGTTGAATACTTGATTTCCCATAAACCACAAAGCAGAAATCAAGGTCTTACCCAGGCTAGAGAGGGTCCCTTCCACCCGCACGCATGCAATGACCTTTTTCTGCTACATTGCAACAGCATAGTTTAACAAAAATAAGAAGCACTCGCAAGCGTACATGCTTCAAGAAAATGGAAAACTAACTCCTACCACCTAACAAAAGGCACCAGAGTTATGGCATAAAGTTGCCACTTCAGAATCCCCCAGGTAATAAAACCCAGTGTAGTTTATAGCCTTCGGGCTACTGACCAAAAACAACAATTAACAAATACAACATTTTTTATTTTTTTATTTATTTTTAGTATAACTATATATAAATATATATATATATATATATATATATATATATATATTTACAAAAGATTAAAGAAAAGAAAATAAAACCAAGTACAGCCCAAAGTATACTTAACCATTTCTACCTTCAATTGACATCCGGAATAAATATAGCATTTTAGAAAATATCGGAATGCCTACTTAAGATATAATCTTCATACGAAAACCACGGGTACTACTTTTCTCCCTAACTATGTTTGTAACTTTCCCTATTCTCCAACAGGGTGACAGGCTAGGTTGATTCGGTATCCAGAATTGAGGTGCATAAAGCTACCTCAACCTATGGGGCTGCCATACAGAGTTCAAGCCGGGGTAGTTTTGAAGTAATCTCCACACCCCTGGGTATTTAAACCAGACTCTAGTCTCGGAAATTCCAAACCTTTGTATTCTAGGCTTTGCCATTCGAACTCTAGTTTCCACCGTCTCAGTTGGTCTCCTAGGAACTCACTACAAACACGGTTAGGTGGCTATACCAGACTGTCAGATGCCGTTCGGGCACGGCTAACACCAAAGGAATTACACCTTTAGAGGATTTAAAGTCTCCTAGACGCAAATAAAGCACAACAAGAACAAAGAAAAATAAAATAGAATAGAAGGGAAAGAAAGGAGAACAAGAAATCAATCTATCAATCATAGTAAAAAGGGTCCATCAAAGCAATGGACTCAATCATTTCCCCATTCACAATCCCCTCTATATATGGTTTCAGTCTTTGGCCATTCACTTTGAAAGTGTGGCCATTCTTTGGATCTTGCACCTCAACGGCGCCATGAATAAATGCCTCAACAACCACAAAGGGGCCATCCCATCTTGATCTTAGCTTACCCGGAAAGAGTCTCAATTTTGAATTAAAAAGCCACACTTTTTGGCCAGGTTCAAAGGATTTTCTATTAATGTGCTTGTCATGGAATTCTTTAGTCCGAGCTTTAAAAACTTTCGAACTCTCATATGTATCATTCCGGATTTTCTCCAGCTCATTGAGTTGCAATTTCCAGTTGAGCCCAGCCGCGGCCATATCGAAGTTAAACTTCTTTATGGCTCACAATGCTCGGTGCTCAAGTTCAATCGGGTGATGGCAAGCTTTTCCAAACACCGCTCTATATGGTGACATCCCAATGGGTGTCTTATAAGCAGTGCGGTAAGCCCATAATGCATCAATTAACCGTTGTGACCAATCTTTCCTATATGGCCTCACCGTTTTCTCTATTATGTGCTTTACCTCCCTATTTGAGACTTCTACTTGGCCACTAGTTTGAGGGTGGTATGGAGTGCCAACTTTATGAGTGATAGAGTATTTCTTGACTACCAACTCAAAGAACCGGTTACAAAAATGCGTACCTTGATCATTTATTATGGCTCTAGGAAACCCAAAACGACTAAAGATGTTTTCATGCAAGAATTTGATTACAACTCTATGATCGTTTGTTTGGTAGCTATCGCTTCCACCCACTTAGACACATAATCTACCGCCAAGAGAATATACTCAAACCCGAACGACGACGGGAAAGGTCCCATAAAATCAATCCCCCAAACATCAAATATTTCTACCACAAGAATAGGAGACATTGGCATCATGTTACGCTGAGACATCGAACCCATTTGCTGACAACGCAAACAAGTTCTACAAAATTGATGGGCATCTTTAAAAATTGTGGGCCAATAAAACCCGCTCCGTAAAATCTTGGCGGCCATTTTATGCCCACTAAAATGACCGCCACATACAGAAGAATGAAAAAATGTAAGAATGCTATGCACCTTACTCTCTGGCACACAACGTCGAATCACTTGGTCGGAGCAATATTTAAACAACTTCGGATCCTCCCAAAAATAATACTTGACCTGCGAAAAGAATCGGTCTTTGTCTTACTTAGACTAATTCTGCGGAATTTGTCCAATGGCCAAGTAATTCACAATATGTGCAAACCACGGAGGGCTCGCTCGTGACAGCTCAAAGAGCTGTTCGTCCGGAAACGAATCATGCAAAATAAGAGGGTCACTAGTATTCTCAACAAGGATTCGGGAGAGGTGATCTGCTACAACATTCTCAGATCCCTTCTTATCTTGGATCTTTAGGTCAAATTCCTGGAGCAACAAAATCCATCTAATTAACCTAGGTTTGGTCTCTTTCTTTGATAGTAAATACCGCAAAGCGGCATGATCAGTGAAGACTATGACCTTAGAACCTAGGAGATAAGACTGGAATTTGTCTAAGGCAAAGACTACAGTTAGCAACTCTTTCTCGGTGGTAGTGTAATTCAATTGTGCATCCGAGAGAGTGCGGCTAGCATACTATATAGCAAATGGTGCCTTATTGACCCTTTGGCCCAACACAGCCCCGACAGCATAATCGGAGGCATCACACATGATTTCAAAGGAAAACAACCAATCTGGTGATTTCATGATTGAGGCGGTGGTCAAGGCCATCCTCAGTGTTTCAAATGCCTTTAAGCATGCATCATCAAAGATAAAAGGCGCTTCCTTAACCAGTAAACTACACAAAGGACGTGATATCTTACTAAAGTCTTTGATGTACCTACGGTAAAAACCTGCATGCCCTAAGAAAGACCTAATTTGACGCACAGAATTGGGTGGAGGAAGGCCTGCAATGAGTTCAACCTTAGCCTTGTCTACCTCTATACCTCGAGGGGACACAATGTGTCCCAACACTATACCCTCACAAACCATAAAATGGCTCTTTTCCTAACTCAAGATTAGGTTTGCCTCAGTACATTGTTCTAACACTTTAGTCAAGTTCCTAAGGCATTCCTCAAAAGACGGTCCAAACACCGAAAAGTCATCCATAAAAACCTCTAAGAATTTCTCCACCATATCGGAGAAAATGGCCATCATACACCGTTGAAAGGTCACCGGTGCATTACATAGCCCGAAGGGCATGCGCTTGTAAGCAAAAGTGCCAAAAGGGCATGTGAATGTGGTCTTTCCTGGTCAGCGGGGTACACCGGGACTTGATTATACCCCAAGTAGCCATCAAGAAAACAATAAAAACCCTACCCCGCTAACCACTCTAGGATTTGGTTAATGAAAGGTCAGGAAAAATGATCCTTCCTAGTCGAGGAATTTAGTCTCCTATAATCAATGCACACTCGCCACCCAGTAGTGGTTCGTGCGAGGACTAACTCTCCTCTCTCATTCTCAACAACGGTGATGCCCGATTTCTTGGGCACCACGTGTGTGGGACTCACCCACTTGCTATCTGAGATGGGGTATATAATACCCGCATCCAACAATTTCAATACCTCTTTTTTCACCACCTCTTTCATATTAAGATTCAGTCTCCATTGCATTTCGCGAGAAGGTTTGGTGTCCTCTTCTAGATGTATATAATGCATGGACACAGAGGGATCTATCCCTTTCAAATTAGCCACTGACCACCCTATAGCACTCCGAAGTGCCACGAGAACACTCATTAATGACTCTCCTGCTCTGCAGTCAAGTCAGATGCAATGATGACTAGTAAAGTCTCTTGGGGCCCTAAAAATGCATACTTGAGTGTGGCCGGGAGTGGCTTCAACTCAAGTGTAGGTGGTGTGACCAAAGATGGTATGGCAGGCTCTCTCGACAGAGGAGAAAGTGACTCAAACCAGGCTTTCCACGGTGGAAAATCCGATGTAGAAGAAGCATTAAGCAGGACATTCACCTCCTCAACTGACCCATCAATATCAAAATTTTAAAACCCAAAATGAGCTAGACAAGCCTCTAAAGGGTCCTCTACAAGAATGGAGGGCAAAACTTCCTCTACAACCTCATCCACAACATCCACAAATAAGCACTCCTCCCTCTTATGGGGTTGTTGGGATGCTTGGAAAACATTAAGTTTCACTTGCATGTTACCAAATGAAACTTCCATAACCCCGGTGCGACAATTAATGCATGCATTGGCCGTAGCGAAGAAAGGTTGACCTAAGATTACTGGGATTTGTTTCCTAGAACTGGCTACCGGTTCCATATCTAAAACCAAAAAGTCGACAGGAAAATAAAACCTATCGATCTTCACTAGCATATCCTCAATCATGCCACGTGGCACTTTAAGGGACCGGTCAGCCAACTGAAGAGTGACAATAGTGGGCTTCAACTCACCAAGCCCAAATTCCTCGTACACAAAGTACGGCAACAAATTGACACTAGGCCCTAAATCTAATAAGGCCCTATCAATGAAATGGTCCCCTATAATGCATGCAATGGTTGGGGCACCCGGGTCCTTAAGCTTAGGAGGTGTGTCATTCAACAAGATGGAGCTTACTGGCTCCGTGAGTAGGACCTTTTGGGACACGTGTGTCCTAGATTTACGCTTTTGCATACAAAGATCCTTCAGAAATTTGGCATAGGAGGGTACTTGCTTAATCGCCTCAACAGGGGGAGGTTGATTTTTACCTGTTTAAAGACCTCCATCATTGCTTCCATAGATGTCACCTTCTTATTAAAAGGGGATGGTGTATTAGGGCATTGGGGAAAGGGTGCCTTAGGCACATATGGTGCCTTGGGCTCATGTAAAGTGTTAGGACTAAGTCATCCCTCTTAAGTGTTTCCTCCTCGCCCTTGCTCTCATTGGGTGTACCACCATGGTCACCCTTTTTAGCTCTAGTTGCATCAGACGCAACTGACTGAGGCTCTAACTCCCTCCCACTTCTCAAACTAATCACTACTTGCACCTGCTCATGGTGCTTTCCATTCCCACCCGAACTCTCTGCCCCGTATTGTCCCTTAGGGTTGGCCACAGTTTGACTTGGTAATTTTCCCTCATCTCTTCGATTCATGTTGTTAGCCATTTGACCCAATTGGGCCTCTAGCTTGGCAATAAAGTGAGTGTGGGAGTGAACTACCGGTGCTAACCCCTTAAGTTCTAAGAGAACTTCCAACACCTGAGTCTCAAAGGCAGAGTTGCCCTGAGGAACAGGCGGGGGTTGTGGTTGCCGGTACGGTTGTGGGGGTCGATAAGGTTGCGGTGGTTGGTAGGATGATTGGTTGGAAAAATTATAGAAATTCTGCCTTGGTGGTGGAGGATTGTAAGAAGTGCCTTGTGAAGGGGGTCTCCATGAAAAATTAGGGTGATTTCTCAATCCCGGATTGTATGTGTTGGAGTATGGGTCATTACCCAGGTCGGAGAATCCTTGAGCCACATTCACATGCTCTTGGACTAACTCCGAAAATTGTGATGCCGAAGTCATGAGCAGGGCTCGCACAAATAACACATGCCCCGTGAAATTGAGGCTGATCTTGCTGGGTAGGGGCATGTCCCGCAGCTAATAATTGGTCCATTTTGTGGGATAATGCCTCTACTTGTTGGGCTAACTCTAGGTTTTGCCCAACCTCATAAATGCCCCCGCTTTTCAGGGCTCCAACTACTGGTTGCTGGACTTCCCGGGCTGCGGAGGCATGGTGAAGGGAATTGTCACTTAGGTTCTCAAACAATTGCCATGCCACGGCATCATTTTTAGACATGAATGTCCCACCACAGGATGAGTCTACCATTTGGCGGTGCGACTCAGTTAAGCCATAATAAAATGTTTGAACAAGTTGCCAATCAGGCACTTGGTGGTGGGGACACTGTTGAAGAAGGTCTCGAAGTCTTTCCCACGTCTCATGGAATTGCTCACCATCCATTTGAGCAAAGTTTGTGATGGCTCGCCTAAGTTGGTTGGTTTTACCTATGGGAAAGTACTTCTCCAAGAACCGTTGCTGTAATTGGTCCCAAGTTGTGATTGAATTAGCAGGTAAAAAATTTAGTCAGTGTTTGGCTTTATCCTTTAATTAGAATGGAAACAATCGCAACATTAAGGTCTCATTTGTGAAATTCTAGATCCTCACTATCGAGCAAATTTCCAGAAATTCATTCAAATGCTTATAAGGATCATCATGAGTTAGTCCATGGAATGATGGGAGCATTTGTATGGTACTGGACTTAATCTCATAATGAGCAGTAGTGGTGTTGGGTAATTGGATGTATGATGGTGATGTATATGCAGTGGGTGTGAAATAATCCTTAAGGGTCCGGTTAGGCACATTTGGGACATCAGGACCTGCCATCTCTAATGGCTCAATGTATGAATATGAATTCTCAGGCCTAGGAACACGGGCAGAGGCCCTAAGTCTCCTAAGAGTCATTTCTAGTTCAAGGTCCAAACTCCACAATTCAGGGCGACAAGAACGGCGCCCGTGCATACACTACCCACACACACAAAAAGTTCGACTCTATGCACTAAGTTACGAAAGCAAAATGCCAAAGGAGAAATACTCACAGCGGTTCAACGAAAACGCTTTACTCGTCTTGCGGATGCTTGACGTGTAGACGTTGTCTCCAACCTCGATTTAAGCTTTGACTTTCGTTTTAGCACTTTGGTGCTTTGCTTGCGAGTGTTTGCTTCTGTTTACACACTTTAGTGCTGCGGTTTTTTTTTTTATATATTTTTAAAGCTCGACTGCGCTCCGCTTACACTTTGGTGATAGCTCCAATTTCAAACGCTTTGCACACTTAGCAACACAAAAGCATAAAATCCTAAACTAAAAATTAAAATAAGAATGTAACTTTAAATTAACTAATTTCACCAGAAGTCCTCGGCAACGACGCCAAAATTTGATGGGTCATTGAACACACCAAAAATAAACACTAAACTACACCAAATTCTTTTAGAATAATGACAAGTCTAGGTATCGATCCATAGGGATAATTGTGAAATTAAACTAATTTAATTGATAAATTCCTAAATTAATTTTGATGAAAAGAATGATTGATCATAACCTAATTTAATAACGAATAAATTAAACTAAATAATTAAATTATCAATTATGACTGAAAGTGAATTTACTGAATTGGGGGAAAACCTAGGGCGAAGAGTCTACCACTAGTCACGTAAATAGGGTTTTCAAATTGAAAAACAATTATGTTATGGTTTGAACGGAATAATACTTTGTAACTACAAGTTCAAAGCATTTAACAAGAAAATCATCACGTTCAATGTATGAGCACGAACCATCTCAAGTAGTACGAATCGTTTACTCTAAACTAAGGTAGTGATACGACTCGTCTCTCGTAGTATGATTCGTCTCATACCTTGAATGTGAAAGAATAGAAAACTCTTGTATGGAAAACATTCAACAATCACAGAAAACCGAATATTTGAAGAAATAATGGAAAATATATATATGAAACTTCTAAAACACCATGCAAGTGTTCAAACCTTTTGTATAATTGAAAATTCAAAAAGAAAAACCTATTACATGGCTAGGGTTTCATCAAAACCCTAGAAAAGGAGACTAGCCACTCATGGAGGAGTGGAAGGAGGTAGATGGAGAAGAAACCACCATGGGAGACATGCTTGAAGCTTCAAGTTTTTTTCTTTCCCAAACCCTAGCCTCTCTCTTTTGCAAAAACAAGTTCAGAACCCTATTCCAGCCTTTTCCTTGCCTTTTTATACTTCTGATCTCTTCCAAACAGGTTTAAAACGTCGGGCACATTTTCCCAAAAAAAGTCAACGCACGTGCGGGCAAAGTCAACGCATGTGTGGGAAAGTCAACTCTCTCCAAATTCTGTCTTTTTGCCCATTTTATGCTCCGACTATGTACAACCTGATTGACATTCAACACACATAAAGTATATAGTTTGACCAGTAAGTGAAGTTAATAGATTCTAATTAACGGCCTCAATGGTGTACAATTCGGCCTTAATCAGAGCTTAACCTTGCAATTTTGGAATTGAGTCATTTAGCAAATGAATACAAGTGAAATAGGTGCACTCATATGGGAATTGAGCTAGAATTGAAGAAAGCTAAGTCATTCCATACATGCATGCATGTTTCATAGCATTCTAAAGTTTATTTCAAGTAAATTCTTCATGCATGTCATGTTCTCAACTTAATTATGAAACTTCATCATGCTTTCTCTCAATTTGTCTCAATTGATCATGTTTTGGAAGCTTTGAAGTCAAGAAAGTGCTTGCATGTAAGTCCATGTGTTGTTTTTATAAGTCTAAAGTTTGATTTTACTCAATTGACTTACTCTTAGGCCTTGATTTTGTGAAATGATCTTTAAGTCTTAATGTTTTCAAAGTTTAAACTTGTTTTCTCAAGTTTTGGGGCCAAGAGTTGTGTTTTGATGGGTTAGATTTGAGTTTTGAGCAAGGTAGAGCAATCTGGAAATTGCAGAATTTTGCTCTCCGCTTGAGCATGAGATTATGCGCTCGAGCGACCACCTTTGCCCTTGCATCTACGTTCGAGCGACCAGATGTTTGCTCGAGCGTGAAATGCATGCTCTCAGAAGTTTCATATTTTTGCAAACCGCTCGAGCGATGAGAGTTGCGCTCAAACGGGGGCATGAGTCTCACGCTTGAGCGATCATCGAGCGTTCGTCGAGCATGAAAATTGCTTAACCAGAACTTTTTCAAAGCTTATAGAACGCTTGAGCGGAGGCAGTTGCACTCGAGCGTCCCCTCACATTTTGCATATCTGCTCAAGCGAAAAAAGCTACACTCGAGCGGGGACCTGTTTTCAGAAAATTCGATCAAGTGTTTTCAAATGCATTTTTGCATCCACATTCCATCCTAGGCATTCCTAGGCTAAGTTTAAGGCATAATAATGAGGGTAACATGTAGAAACACACTATAAATAGAACGTAATGAATTAGATATATTCCAACGTGTGTTTCAAATTTGTTTTCATTATGTATTATGTAGGTCTCGTGCCGTAAACCGTTTGATTAGTTTGCTCTGTCTATCTGCACCTAAAGCCAACTATGAGTAATAACTTAGTAAAGTTATGTTCAGCTTTATTTATTTTTTGTATAATGAATTAAGATCTATTTTTTGAAATGATAGGTTATGTACAATGAATGATTGTCCAATTTCTAATAATGTATTCGTGGCATCCTTAACATCATGTGATATTTGGTAGCTATTACCCGGTATCGGAAGTTCCATCATGGAACTTAATATGTCTGTAATCTATTACCGTACCGGAGGCTCCATCATGGGGCTTAGCATGTTTATTCTCTATTACCTGGATCCGGAGGTTCCTTTATGGAATTGGTTATTTATAACCACCATATGTTCTGCATCTGTTCTGTTAGCGCTAATGGATGTACCACGTATGATTAAGCATGAACTCTAATGTGTTTATATGATTTGGACAAGATTATGAATATGGATTTGCTTCTGTTTCTGAAATATATATGAATATGTTTTCTGAAGCTAATATGGGACATCATTCATTAAACCCCTTTACTCTATTATTATTCACTGGGCTTTCGCTCACTATTTATATGATGTATGTAGGTGACCAGGCATGTGACCAGGCTCAGAGTTGAGGACCTGGCGTCTCAGTTTTTGTCAGCCAACTTTTGTGCCTCCCGAGAAGGTTTCGGATTAAGTCAAGTTTAGTGGTTGTTTGTGAATGTACTAGACTTTGTTTCTTTTAATCTTCAGGCAAGATTTCTAATAGTATGTTCATGGAGTGATGTGTAATTACTGTATCTTTTGACGTCACTTGTAAGTTTATAAAAGTTTTTTATTATTATTATCTATCCCGTGTATGTCTTCACGGCTCAATGGACTACGTATATTTTGCATATTTGCTTTTATAGCCCCTAACTATATGTTATTCTGTTAAAAGGCCTTTGGTAATGCAAGGATTACTGGCCGATTACGACGCTAAACCTATAGGGGCGGGTTTGGGTTGTGACAAAAGTATTGACATTCCTATGGTAAATATTGAAAATAATGAAACAGTGACACCTGCCATTGTACAGGATGCTGATGCAAGTCACCAAAATATTCCTGAGTTGCCTCCTATTAATACGGATGAACCTCAACAATCTCAATTGGAAGTGCATATAAGGAGATCAAACAACAAGAAAAGATCAGCGATTCTAGATAATTATATCATTTATCTCCACGAACATGAGTTTGATATAAGATTGGAAGATGATCCAACTTCTTTCAGTCAAGCCAAACAAAGTGTTCACTCCTTAACGTGGATAGATGCCATGGTCGATGAATTAAAGTCTATGAAAGACAATGATGTTTGGGATCTTGTTGAATTGCCTAAGGATATAAAACCAATTGGTTGTAAATGGGTCTCTAAGACCAAATAGGACTCTTAAGGCAATGTCGAAAGATATAAAACACGTCTTGTTGTTAAAGGCTTTACTAAAAAGGAAGGCATTGATTATAAAGAGACTTTTTCTCCGGTTTTATTGAAAGACTCTTTTAAGATTATTATTGCACTTGTGGCTCATTATGATCTAAAGTTTCACCAAATTAATGTAAAGACTGCGTTTCTTAACGTTGAAGAAACCATATATATGGTGCAACCACAGGGTTTTGAGACTAAGGGATCAGAACATTTAGTTTGCAAACTAAAGAAATCCATCTGTGGTTTAAAGTAGACATCTCGTCAATGGTGTTGAAAGTTTGACCAAGTGATTTCCTCTTTTGGTTTTAAGGCAAACCCTGTGGATCAATGTGTCTATCATAAGATCTGTGGGAGTAAATTTATTTTTCTAGTGCTATATGTTGATGACATCTTATTGGCAAGTAGTGACATAGCTTTATTGCATGAAACTAAGAGATTTCTTTCAAAGAATTTTAAGATGAAAGATCTTGGTGATGCATCTTTTGTGATAGGCATACAGATTCATCGTGATAGATCACGTGGTATAATTGGCTTATCACAAAAGGCATATGTCGAAAGGGTGCTCATTAGGTTTGGAATGCAAAATTATGCACTAGGTGATGCACCCATTACAAAGGGTGATAAATTGAGTTTGCTCCAATGACCAAAGAATAATATGGAAGAGAAACAAATAGAGGACATCCCTTATGCTTCAATAGTAGGAAGCCTCATGTATGCTCAAGTTTGTATGCATCCCAATATTGCGTACGTAGTTGGAATGCTCGGTAGATATTTAAGCAATCTAGGAATGGATCACTGGAAAGCAGTGAAAAGGGCGGTATCTACAAAGACAAAAGTTATATGCTCACATACAGAAGGTCCAATCACTTGGAGATGATTAGATATTCAGACTCTGATTTTGCTGGTTGCCTTGATAGTAGAAGATCCACTTCTGGTTATGTTTTCATGTTAGCTGGAGGAGCTGTGTCATGAAAAAGTGTCAAACAGACACTTATAGCTTTATCTACCATGGAAATTGAATTTATTTCTTGCTATGAGGTATCCAGTCATTCAATATGGATGCGGAATTTTATCTCGGGACTTCAAGTTGTGAATTGTATTGGGAAGTCACTAAATATTTATTGTGATAATAAAGCCGCCGAACTTTATTCAAGAATGACAAGAGTTCGTCAATATCAAATCATATTGACATAAAATTTCTTGTCGTGAATGAAAGAGTTCAATGTTATCATGTGTCAATTGAGTACATTAGCATAAACCTTATGATTGCGGATCCGCTTACTAAGGGCTTACTACCTAAAGCGTTCAAGGAGCATGTAGCTCGTATGGAAGTGGTTAGTTCTAGTGATATGTTTTGTTAGTGGGAGTCTGTCTTACTCTTTCTTTAGTTAATTGACACTTTCAGTGATCATTTTTGGTTTATTTTTGAATGATTATGAAACAAAGATATTTTTTTCTATTGTGGTTGAACATAAAGTTGGGGGGAAAAAATTAATACATGAACTCTTTTGAGTTATAAAGTTGGACCAGTTGGAAATAGATATGATAAAAGATCATTTTAAATGAAGTTTCCATGCTACACATCCATACTTGATCTATGTCACTGATGACATTGGTATTTGTGACCATGGATGGGTCTTACTGTGATAAATATGACAAAGGCTGTTATGATCCTATATTGATGTTTTTTAGTGGACTAGATTATTTAGAGATGACACTCATAAATTTTAACAGTAAAAAGTTTGAGCTTATAAAGTTAACAATGTTTAATATCAAGTTGACCTATGTGGCCCAAGTGGGAGATTGTAAGGAATTTTCTATAGGTGGGCCTACATAGATCAAATAATTATACATTGTATATTGTTAAATAAAGAATGAGTGGTGTCGGTTAGACCCATTAAATTATGATCCATATAGAAAAATGACTGGGTTATGGACATATCTCTAATATGCACTAAAGGAGTATGGGCTACACCATATGTGTAGAGACCAGTTTAGGCCTACTTGTAATTCTATTTATTTATGATGGGCTAATATGGAATTAGGGCTTTATAAATATGTGGTTAAGGTCCCCACTCCAACTCTAGCTTCCATCTCATATTTCCCCATCAGTGTGTGAGAGCAAAACAAGAGTAGTGTTTTAGAGCGGAAGACAATAACCACTAAGAAATCTACCGCTTAGATTACGTCCATCAATGGCGTCAGGTACGCAATTATTATTGTTTTCTTTTATTGATTTGACTTGAGATTTTGGGATTTAAATTTCTTTTGAAATCCCACAGGCCCCACAAACTCATACAACGCCTGTAGTCCAAAATCTGGATTGGAGGGCATTTTTCCTAATTTTTTGTGGGAGTTAAATATACAAAATGTCTTACAAAATAAACAGTTCGGATTATCGAAATGAGACCCGTAATAAGCCAAAATAGTGCCCTCCAATTTAAAATCTGAATTGGAGGTGATCTTCCTCCTAAAATAAATGTGTTAGTGACATATTGGATGGTAATTTAAATTTGGTAATCAAATTTTAGTAATTTTTTAAATTATTAATGTTACTATCGTATTCATTGACTAGTGTTGTTTTATTTCACACATAATAATAACCTATAATGATTCTGCTTAAGTTCAGATCCTCTGCAAACCTTTCTTAAAGTGTCCCAAAACAAAGTCATTTTGGGGCAAAACTTTAAAAAAAAAAAAAAAAGAAAAAAAAAGGGGTAAATTATAAATACATCTCCTTAGGTTTGATTAAAATACAAATCACCCACTGTGGTTCTGGAAATTACATTCCACCCCATGAGATTTCTAATTTCATAACAAATCTTCCATTTTGTTAATAAATCATCAAGTCAATTAATAGTTTTTAATGATGTATAAATATATTTCATTTAATAATTTGGGTAATTTTATTATTGTATAGGAGAGTAATTATGAATTTCTTTTTTGGTTAATTATGTTAAATACATTTTTTTAACAATGAGGTATTTGTAATTTTTCAAACTACATGAGACATTTGTATTTTAAACAAACCTCAGGGGGTGTATTTGTAATTTACCTCTCAAAAAAAAAAAAAAAAAAATAACAAGCAGCAGTAGATAACCTTCATTGTCTTCTCTATTCTAGTTTAAAGAGACAGATTCTCGTCTTCTTCCTTCTAGATTTATCTCTCAGCTTTTGTTTCAATTTCACACATACATCTTATTGATAATCTGATTTAGATTCACACATAAAATGTTCAAATATTTATCTAATGTAATTAACAGAGTGGTCATATATGATTTGAAAAATAATATATATATATATTTTATAATTTTTGTAGTTGATGATGATGCAAATCCCCATCCTTCTGTGTGTTTGTAATTGCAATATCTTGTACAATCTTGTAGATCTTATCATAAATTTCAACTTCCATGAAATAATTACTCCTCATCCTTCTTCTTCTTCTCTACCAACTATAAAGCAATCACACTTCTCTGATTAAATCCACTTCTCTCTCTAACTTTTAAGCCCACAAAGCAAACCCACATTAAACCCACTTTTTAATTGTAGCCAACGTATAAAGCAAACTCCACTTTTTCTCTCTCAATTAAATCCACTTTTGTGATTTAAATTTTTTTTTTTCTATATAATCATTTTATATTTGTTTTTTTTTTTGTTTTATAAATATATAAATATATATATATATATATATTCTTTCTGTGTTTTGTCTAGATCTAGAAGGAAAAGAAAGAAAGAAGCATGGCCGGCCCTGGGCTAAGGCCATTGAGGCCTGTGCCTAGGGCCCCAAAAATTATGTCCAAAGAAAGGCCCCCAAATTCATTATCTTATACTATATCAAAAATTTTAAATGACCCAAATTTGTTTAACTAATTTAGGTCATTTTAAAATGCCTCAAAAGTTCTATTTGGCCCAATTGATAAAATGCTCAGTTAAAAAATATTTATAAGTGTTAATTGTTAGCCCAATTAAAAAAATAAAATATAAAATATATGTATATATCTGTGGGGCCTATTTTTCTTTCTTCTCTTTTTATGGCCCAATTATGTGTTTTTTAGTGGTTTTTAAATATTTTATGCAATTTTATTTATTTATTTTTTAAATACATCTAATTTATATACACTTAAAAACTATAATATTTGTACTTTTTTTTAAAAAAAAAAAAGTTGCCAAATACAAAAACTATAAAAAAAATATGAATTGCAAACTCAAATAATTATTTTTCAAAATTCTAAACCAAATAGGGTGATTTTTATCTTTATTTTTATGAATATCTAAAAGGTCCCGAAAAATTATTTCGCCTTAGGCCCCTAAAAACTCAGGCAGTCCTAAAAGAAAGGAAGAGGAAAAGAAGGAGGAGAGGTGTAGCTAGGGAGGACCACCAGAAGAGAAGAACGATTGGGGAGGGGGCGTCGCAGCTGGTACGGGAGGTGGCCAATGATGGGACTTTTGTTTTGGTTATGTTTTATCTATTGTTGTTGCTGCTTAGTTTGTTTTATTTTGTTTTGTTTTGTAATTTTATATTTTACCTCAAAACAATGTTATTTTGGAACGTTATAAGAAAAAGCTTGCAACAAAAACTTGCAAAGGATTTGGACTGCTTTGCTTCCTTTTGTTGCATTAGGACACAAATCATTCACAAGCATTTATTTGGATAGTGACATAAAACAATAAGGTCCAGTACAATAGTTGGATGAGTCCACATTTGTTAACGGGGCTAATTATATTACAAAACTAATTATATTTATATTAATGATTTGAAATATTTATTTTATATGATAAATTGAGAAAAGTAAATATTTAAAAAATTTAGTTGATCAGATATAAATAATGATAGAGTTAAATTATCATATATATATATATATATATATATATATTATTAAAAATAATATTTTTCTTATGTTTACGTGACATATTATAAGGCTTACTCGTTCTTTCTTTTTTTTTTTTTTTTTTAAGAGAGTCATATCAGCTTGTATTTTCTTAATTACATAAAAAGTTCTACATAAATCCAAACCTAATTTAAATTAGGGAGACTTATTTATAAGTCCTATTTCGGACATTTATGTTATATCAAGTCCTAAGAAATTTTTTTATAGAGTTTCAAGTCGTATTTAGATAGGAATGTATTCTACAAGATCCTATGAGTTGTAAATAAATGGTATTAATATACTATTATACACTATAATGGCAAAACCATATATAGGAAATTGAATGTTACCATAGAAAATAACATTTTCACATTCAATTAAAAAAATAAAAAACCTAGTAAGTTTGCGAAACATAACGTGACACGTTACGTTACGTTTATGTAGGTGTCATGTTACGTTACTATTGGTTTTTTGGCTTTTCGAAGGGTAATTTTGTAAATGCGAGCGTGCCAGCAAGGATCAATCAGTCCTTACAGAAATTATAATTGCCAACCAATTATCAGACGATTGTGTTTTAGTTCTTTCAGCCTCAATGAAGAGGACTTTTACTGGTGGCTTGACTTAGGAGAAATTAAGAGAAATAACAATTAATATGAAGAATAATCGAAGTATTTCATTAAAATGAACACTTACAATAATCCAAACTCAGCCTCGAAGAGGTTTACAGCGACAGTCTACTTGAATCTACTTGAAACTACTCCTATAAATCGAAGTGCAGTGCTGGTATTTAAAGTGCAGGTATTTAAAGAATAAGAAATGTAAAACTGGAAAGGAAAATATGAAGTAGAAACTGGTTTGTATGATCTGAGTCTGGGGGCTTTTCTGAGGGCTTCCCTGCTATTTATACTTGTCAAAGATGACCTTCGAACTGCACTTCAAACCGTCGAACTGCTCCTCCATGATCGATGATCATGCTGCCGTAGAAGTAGCCCCACTACGCCATCTCTTGCAGTTGAGCTTCCCTCCTGTATTTGAATTTGAATATGAGTAACCGTTGAAGCCACGTCACTTTGTATCTCTTTACTGATCTAGTGCTACTCAGATCACGTAAGAACCAATGTTCATTGCCACGTGTTCGATCAAGATCGAAGACTTGAATTATCTTCCCATAATACCCTTATTCTGCCACGTGTCAAGCTGTGATTTGGCTTTTACAAAATATGTAGCCAACATTACCCCCCGCACTAATATACCCAATACTTGGAGATATTAGTGGATCAAAAGCTTTTCCCGCGCTTTTGGAATGTGCATGATCTATCTTCAGGAAACACAACCGTCACCTATTTGATGATCATTTGCATTAACTCTCAATTTATCGAACATCCCAATACCTTTAGCATTCGAACGGACTATGGCTCAAACAACTTCTCACTCTACTGATCAAGCATACGAAGAGCCATTAAGTAATGCTGTTTCCCCTCGAAAGAATCTCCACGCATTCATTAGCCACCTTTACCCGCCCTTCTATATTCAGGTCATGGAGGCTTTTGCAGATTATCAACCTTTGGACTACGAACACATTGCCCTTAATCTTGATTTACAAATTTACAGATACAAGATTCCTCTAAACTTCCCTTGTACTTTGAACGAACTACTCTCAAGCCTCTGCTTCAACAAGTTGCAAATATGGACTTAGGAAGTTCTTCTTCACAAACCTCTACTTGGGATGAAGCTACAACTTCTTCATCTTCTGGGGTTTCCGGATGGACAAACTGGTCAGCACCTGAGTCCTGGGACTTGAGGGAACGAATTAATCATCATTTCGTTGAGTTCACTGATCCTTTAGATTTTCCTTCTTACGCTCGAAGCTCGGTGGTCTATCCTTATGTGCCTATTGACCTTCGACGTAGTTTGGAGGAGAATCTGCTTGTGGCCTGGTACACATCCTCTATGTCCACAAGGACAATGCACACTGCCCGGTATCTGGAAGAATCACAAGGGTATACTCCTTCATTTTAGCCAAAAAGGCAAAAATTTGCTCTTCTGACTGGCTCGACTATATTAATGCCTTTGTTCCTTCCTCTCCCGTGCCATATCCTCCTTCTTCACCTTCTGGAATAGAAGCATCCACACCTTCTCCATCTTCTGAAGCAGAACCATCTACTCCTTCTTCTCCTCCCACTCTTCCTGGACAGAGAAATTAAGGCTTGCCCTTCCCATGGACAAAATTTTTCCACCTTACAAACCTCTATCATCTCCCACTCCAGCGAGCGGAAACAAGCTCAACTTCTGCTTGCGGCTTTTTCTCACTTGCCCTTCAATGTTCTTGAGGATGACATCCCTCTCAAGAACTTTCGATGGGCTTGTGATATTCTGACTAGGGGCCATGTCCTTATCCCATTGCCCAAGCGGAACTTCACATGTTCTGACCAACTTCCAGTACTCCTCCACTGGCATCAGAATTCCAAGGTCACCATCCAATCTTTGGATCAACTTTCATCTCTCCGAATTCATGCCCAGTACGAAGCAGAAAACTTCATCGAAGACTTCGATGACTTCAAAAATAAAGATTCTGCGTATTGGGATTTGGTTATAGATGAATTGGAACAAAATTTGAGGGAAGAGGCTTTCGAGACAAAGGCTGAGGAGCTCTACTATGAAGTGAGAGCACACCAACTTATGCAGCCAACATTAGAGGAGATAGAAGATATAATAAAGAAAGAACAAATATTCATTGATCATTGTTGGACAAAGTTCCATGATCTTGTTATTTATTCTATTCTTTTATTTTTATGAGCTTGAATTTGTACCCAAATAAGGTTACTTAATGTAATTGTCTTGGCTTTAATACAAACAAAGTCTTTCTGTATTTGACATTGTTTGACTCTGTTTCCTTTTTGTCTTAAAAAGCCAACTTATAGCTTCGAATTGAACAATCTCACCTTCGAATCGGACTCAATTGTTTAATGAAACGCTGAAAGAACCAACATGTCTTTTTCCAATTTATGGAGTATAGTTGACAATTCTGACAGATATCATCTGGAATTAATACTTTGAATTTTAACAACATTATTCCTCAAAACTAACTATAACCAATAATATGGTCATGGTTAATATAGCCAATCAATTTCAAATTGACTATTTTGCTTCGAAGAGTAATCCACACTGTTTTTGGTTCAAAAAGCAATTCCTTCTTGTATATATAAAAACCAACAATTGGCTTTAATGCTTCGAACAGTGCTCATCCTTAAAGGATCCAAGGAGTTGCTTCAAAGGTCGTTACTTCGATTAAATAACCCTCAAACAGGTCTTTAAAACCCTTTGAAGTGGACAATATTCGAGCATTCTAGTAATTTTAAGCATGTAGTATGCTTCGAAGCCGACTTATGTATTTCGAAGCCGTTGTTATTTGATTTTTGGCGCCAAAATCTCATTTCGAAGCCAAAATCTTGCTTCGAAGCTGGCGTCAATATCCGGAATGTGCTTTTTCCCTCCAAAACTATCAATATTGGAAGAAGCTCCTCGTATTCGTACTTTTAGTACTTAACGACTTATGCAATATATTTCCAGACACAAAAGCTTTTCTTTAAAACCCTTTTTTGCTTCGTGTTTCTGAAGTCACTTGCTCTTTTAACATTCAAACCCTCATATCTTTCACTTCTCTTACTTCCCCCTTTCCTTTTCGAACATCGTACCATCCATGGCTTCTTCTTCACCAGAAGTACCAATCATAGAACGTGTGAGCTCATCCGTAGCCTTGAAAAGGCTCATTGATGTGGAGTGTGAGAAGTACAAGGCTGGGGGGAAAAGCGCCATTGACGGTCGTGTCTTTGTCCCTCGTCGTCATGAGCGACAACTACGTGCTCGGGCCAATCTTCAAGGAGATCCCTATTGAGCTCCAGCTCTGTACCCTCGCCTGGAAAACCAATGTCTCCTTTATGAAGGTGGTCTTGATTGGAGGAACTGGAGGATCAATCGCCCCCAC
>JAPPVO010007727.1:0-34638 GCA_030407325.1 Camellia japonica | reverse complement strand
TGCAGTTTATCACTCGCCCTATTTTGCGCGTCGCACTGTTTTGTGCAGTTTATCCCTCACGCTATTTTGCGCGTGGCACTGTTTTGGGCAGTTGACACTCGCGCTATTTTGCCCGTCGCACTGTGTTGTGCAGTTTATCACTCGCGCTATTTTGCACGTCGCACTGTTTTTTGCAGTTTACATTCGCACTATTTTGCGCGTCACACTGTTTTATGCAGATTGTCACTTGCGCTATTTTGCGCCTGGCACTGTTTTGTGCAGTTTATCACTCCTGCTACTTTGCGCGGCGCACAGTTTTCTGCAGTTCACACTCGCGCTATTTTGCGCGCCGCACTGTTTTGTGCAGTTTATCACTCGCGCTATTTTACGCGTCGCACTGTTTTGTGAAGTTTATCACTCCCGCTATTTTGCGCGTCGCACTCTTTTGTGCTGTTGACACTCGCGCTATTTTGCGCGTCGCACTGTTTTGTGCAGTTTATCACTCGTGCTATTTTGCGCATCGCATTGTTTTGTGAAGTTTATCACTCACCCTATTTTGAGCGTCGCACTGTTTTGTGCAGTTGACACTGGCGCTATTTTGCGCGTCGCACTGTTTTGTGCAGTTGACACACGCGCTATTTTGCGCGTCGTACTGTTTTGTGCAATTTATCACTCGCGCTATTTTGTGCGTCGCACTGTTTTGTGCTGTTTATCACTCGCGCTATTTTGCGCGTCGCACTCTTTTGTGCAGTTGACACTCGCGCTATTTTGCGCGTCGCACTGTTTTGTGCAGTTTATCACTCGCGCTATTTTGCGCGTCGCACTGTTTTGTGCAGTTTATCACTAGCGCTATTTTGTGCAGTTTATCACTCCTGCTATTTTGCGCGGCGCACTGTTTTGTGCAGTTCACACTCGCGCTATTTTGCACGTCGCACTATTTTGTGCAGTTTATCACTCAGGCTATTTTGCGCGTCGAACTGTTTTGTGCAGTTCACACTCGCGCTATTTTGCCCGTCACACTATTTTGTGCTGTTCACACTCACGCTATTTTGCGCGTCGCACTGTTTTGTGCAGTTTATCACTCGCGCTATTTTGCGCATCGCACTATTTTGTGCAGTTTATCGCTCCCGCTATTTTGCGCGTCGCACTGTTTTGTGCAGTTTATCCCTCGCGCTATTTTGCGCGTCGCACTGTTTTCGGCAGTTGACACTCGCGCTATTTTGCACGTCGCACTGTGTTGTGCAGTTTATCACTCGCACTATTTTGCGTGTGGCACTGTTTTTTGCAGTTTACACTCGCACTATTTTGCGCGTCGCACTGTTTTATGCAGTTTGTCACTCGCGCTATTTTGCGTGTGGCACTGTTTTGTGTAGTTTATCACTCTTGTTGTTTTGCGCGGCGCACTGTTTTGTGCAGTTCACACTCGCGCTATTTTGCGCGCCGCACTGTTTTGTGCAGTTTATCACTCGCGCGATTTTGCGCGTCGCACTGTTTTTTGAAGTTTATCACTCCTGCTATTTTGCGCGTCGCACTCTTTTGTGCTGTTGACACTCGCACTATTTTGCGCGTCGCACTGTTTTGCGCAGTTTATCACTCGCGCTATTTTGCGCGTCGCATTGTTTTGTGAAGTTTATCACTCACCCTCTTTTGAGCGTCGCACTGTTTTGTGTAGTTGACACTCGCGCTATTTTGCGCGTCGCACTGTTTTGTGCAATTTATCACTCGCGCTATTTTTGCGCGTCGCACTGTTTTGTGCAGTTGACACTCGCGCTATTTTGCGCGTCGCACTGTTTTGTGGTGTTTATGACTCGTGTTATTTTGCGCGTCGCATTGTTTTGTGCAGATGAAACTCGCGGTATTTTGCGCGTCGCACTGTTTTGTGCTGTTTATCACTCGCGCTATTTTGCGCGTCGCACTGTTTTGTGCAGTTGACACTCGCGCTATTTTGCGCGTCGCACTGTTTTGTGCAGTTTATCACTCGCCCTATTTTGCGCGTCGCACTGTTTTGTGCAGTTTATCACTAGCGCTATTGTCACACCCCAAATCCGCGCCTAAAAGTTTGGGCATGACCTATACAAAAACGGACCTATAACCTGGTATATATGTACCTTACGGGGCCTTAACGGAAGCATAAAATACAAACATACTCCATTGAGCTATCTCTATATGCCAGGATCTCATACATCACATACATCATTCGAGGCAGATAAAGTTTAGAACTATATTTCTGGGCATCGTTATATGCATACATACGTACAGTCCCACCCCTAAACTTGGGCGTAAACAAAAAGAACATAAAAGTTATATACATCAACCTTAGATGGACACCAATGAGCAACCAACATCTTTATAACTTAACAAAGCAAATGGTTCATACCATGCCTGGGCATATGAGGGTTGACAAAAGAAAGCGGCCGTTTTGGCTAGGGCTGACCACCTGTGTGATGACCTACAGAAACAGACATAACAGAGCGTGAGCCGAGCTCAGTGAATAGTAATACATAAATAAAATGATGCTTAACTCGAAACCTAAAACACATCAATGCATATAAGAAGGCAGAGTTCATATCGTTAGTTTGAATCTGTGCTAAGTACATGACGGCTTCAGGCCCAATCCTGCAACATAAACATCATAAACATAATGGCAACATCATAAATATAATGGTTATAAGCCCTTAATCCTGCAACATAACATCATAACATAATGGCAACATCATAAATATAATGGTTATAAGCCCTTAATCCTGCAACATAACATCATAACATAACGGCTATAAGCTCTTGCAACGTGGTGGCACAAGGCCCTTGAAAACATAATGCACGAGGCCCTTGAAAGTTGGCATATAGCCCTTGAAAACATATGGCACGAGGCCCTTGGAAGTTGGCATATAGCCCTTGAAAACATGTGGCATAAAGCCCTTGTAATGGCATAAAGCCCTTGAAATGGCATAAAGCCCTTGTAATGGCATAAAGCCCTTGAAATGGCATAAAGCCCTTGTAATGGCATAAAGCCCTTATCATAAATGGAAATATATCATACATGTTTTTTATGAATATTCTTTATGCTTGAACCATATACAGAAATTATAAGTCATACCTGTAACCTACTTGATCTTGTAACACACTTGAACTGGTAGCCTGCTTGAACTTATAACATGCGTAAACTTGTAGTGGACTTAAACTTGTAACATACGTAAACTTATAACATAAACTTGTAAACTTGTAACATACGTAACATACGTAAACTTGTATATACTTGAACTTGTAACATATATAAACTTGTACCATACTTGAACTTGTAACTCATAATGAACTTGTAACATACTTGTATTTGTAACATACATGGACTTGTAACATACGTAAACTTGTAAACGTGTAACATATTTTAACTCGTAATTTTACTTAAACTTGTGCATACTTGAACTTGCTACATATAAACACTTGCAACATTCTTGAGCTTGTAACATACTTAACTTAAAACATATGTAAACTCATTTCAGAGTCTTACAGAATTCCAGAATCATAGGAAGGTTGTTTCATTCTTTCTCTTACTTATTTACCTTCCTTGAATCATCTACATAAACATATAACATTTATCTTCTTTGAATCATTTACATACATAAGTAACGGAATTAACAGAATACTAATGGCAATCATTAACGGTGGAAAAGCGTACTACTACTCATAGTGTCATGATGACGTACTTGCTCCGCCTGTAGTGTGCCCTGTACACATTCAAATCTTATACATTAGCCCCTTTTTCGTAGCATTTTACTTTATGTTTCACTTCACGTCGAAAGAGAATATCAATATCAAAAAGACCCCAAATACATATTCCGACAATATTGAAGGATTCTACACGCAAAACGGAGCAAACCGTATTTTTCAGCATGAGCCGCACGTGCGGCTGTGAGCCCCGCACGTGCGGCAAACTCCCTCGCACGTGCGGCAGAATGTCCCCGCACGTGCCTTTTTAGCAGAACCAAACCCAAAATTTTCAACATTTGCCGCACGTGCGGCAGTGACTCCCGCACGTGCGGCGATTCCCCTGTTTGACCCGAAATTTGCAACTAAATGGGGTTCTTTTGGGAATGTTTGATAGGTCCTAAATTGAAGCTTTGAAATACAAAATCATGGTTCAAAACATGTAATTAAAGGTTCTTCATATCATCATTTAACTTGAATTAAACTCATGACCACAACTCAATGAATTTGAACAAAGTTGAAGCTCACAACATGATTTCATTCTTGGGCTCTCAACTTACATACATATAATTTATCTTCCACAAAACATGGCTCAAGCATGAGTATCAATTTGGTGAGTAAGAGAATTCCATCTTACCTTGGCTTTAATTCTTCTCTACTCTCCCTTAGCTTCTCTTCCTAGTCTCCCAAGGAACATTTGAACTAAGTTTTTAAGAATTAACTCAAGAACACACATATATATATATTATATATATAGCTTTGAACTAATAAGACCTAATAAGACAAAAATCAATCGTTTAAGCATCCCAAATTGAAATTTCACAACATTGCTTAATATTACGTCAAAATCATGCTGATCGCATAAATGAAATCAATTTCTGATAATTAAGCCACTAAAGCTCCCAATTTCTAGTTCAAACCTTCTAACATGACAGATACCTTTCTTATTTGGACAGATAGACATCCTTAACCATGCCTTAATCATGAAGTTCACTGACTTAGCTAGAATTTCTCAAGAAATTCACCTTAAACAGTGAAAGGCACAAAACAAGGACTGACAACAGATCAAACAAACATGTACGAGGTCGGGTTATTACAGCTATTTTGTGCGTCGCACTGTTTTGTGCAGTTCACACTCGCGCTATTTTGCGCGTCGCACTATTTTGTGCAGTTTATCACTCGGGCTATTTTGCGCGTCGAACTGTTTTGTGCAGTTCACACTCGCGCTATTTTGGGCGTCGCACTGTTTTGTGCTGTTCACACTCGCGTTATTTTGCGCGTCGCACTATTTTGTGCTGTTTATCACTCGCGCTATTTTGCGCGTCGCACTTTTTTGTGCAGTTGACACTCGCGCTATTTTGCGCGTCGCACTGTTTTCTGCAGTTTATCACTCGCGTTATTTTGCGCGTCGCACTGTTTTGTGCAGTTTATCACTAGCGCTATTTTGTGCGTCGCACTGTTTTGTGCAGTTTATCACTCCTGCTATTTTGCGCGGCGCACTGTTTTGTGCAGTTCACACTCGCGCTATTTTGCGTGTCGCACTATTTTGTGCAGTTTATCACTCGGGCTATTTTGCGCGTCGAACTGTTTTGTGAAGTTCACACTCACGCTATTTTGGGCGTCGCACTGTTTTGTGCTGTTCACACTCGCGCTATTTTGCGCGTCGCACTGTTTTGTGCAGTTTATCACTCGCGCTATTTTGCGCGTCACACTGTTTTGTGCAGTTTATCGCTCCCGCTATTTTGCGCGTCGCACTGTTTTGTGCAGTTTATCCCTCGCTCTATTTTGCACGTTGCACTGTTTTGGGCAGTTGACACTCGCGCAATTTTGCGCGTCGCACTATGTTGTGCAGTTTATCACTCGCGCTATTTTGCGCGTCGCACTGTTTTTGCAGTTTACACTCGCACTATTTTGCGCGTCGCACTGTTTTATGCAGTTTGTCACTTGCGCTATTTTGCGCGTGGCACAGTTTTGTGCAGTTTATCACTCCTGCTATTTTGCGCGGCACACTGTTTTGTGCAGTTCACACTCGCGTATTTTGCGCGTCGCACTATTTTGTGCAGTTTATCACTCGGGCTATTTTGCGCGTCGAATAGTTTTGTGCAGTTCACAGTCGCGCTATTTTGCGCGTCGCACTGTTTTGTGCTGTTCACAATCGCGCTATTTTGCGCGTCGCACTGTTTTGTGCTGTTCACACTCGCGCTATTTTGCGCGTCGCACTGTTTTGTGCAGTTTATCACTCGCGCTATTTTGCGTGTCGCACTGTTTTGTGCCGTTTATCGCTCCCGCTATTTTGCGCATCGCACTGTTTTGGGCAGTTGGCACACGCGCTATTTTGCGCGTCGCACTGTGTTGTGCAGTTTATCACTCGCACAATTTTGCGCGTCGCACTGTTTTGTGCAATTTATTCCTCGCGCTATTTTGCGCGTCGCACTGTGTTGTGCAGTTTATCACTCGCACAATTTTGCGCGTCGCACTGTTTTTTGCAGTTTACACTCGCACTATTTTGCGCGTCGCACTGTTTTATGCAGTTTGCCACTCGCGCTATTTTGCGCGTGGCACTGTTTTGTGCAGTTTATCACTCCTGCTATTTTGCGCGGCGCACTGTTTTGTGCAGTTCACACTCGCGCTATTTTGCGCGCCGCCCTGTTTTGTGCAGTTTATCACTCGCGCTATTTTGCGCATCGCACTGTTTTGTGAAGTTTATCACTCGCGCTATTTTGCGCGTCGCACTCTTTTGTGCTGTTGACACTCGCTCTATTTTGCGCGTCGCACAGTTTTGTGCAGTTTATCACTCGCGCTATTTTGCGCATCGCATTGTTTTGTGAAGTTTATCACTCACACTATTTTGAGCGTCGCACTGTTTTGTGCAGTTGACACTCGCTATTTTGCGCGTCGCACTGTTTTGTGCGTCGCACTGTTTTGTGCAGTTTATCACTCGCGCTATTTTGCGCGTCGCATTGTTTTGTGCAGTTGAAACTCGTGCTATTTTGCGCGTCGCACTGTTTTGTGCTGTTTATCCCTCGCGCTATTTTGCGCGTCGCACTCTTTTGGGCAGTTGACACTCGCGCTATTTTTTGCGTCGCACTGTTTTGTGCAGTTTATCACTCCTGCTATTTTGCGCGTTGCACTGTTTTGTGCAGTTCACACTCGCGCTATTTTGTGCGTCGCACTATTTTGTGCAGTTTATCACTCGCGCTATTTTGCGCGTCGCACTGTTTTGTGCAGTTCACACTCGCGCTATTTTGCGCGTCGCACTGTTTTGTGCTGTTCACACTCGCGCTATTTTGCGCGTTGCACTGTTTTGTGCAGTTTATCACTCGCGCTATTTTGCGCGTCGCACTGTTTTGTGCAGTTTATCACTCCCGCTATTTTGCGCGTCGCACTGTTTTGTGCAGTTTATCCCTCGCTCTATTTTGCGCATCGCACTGTTTTCGGCAGTTGCCACTCGCGCTATTTTGGGCGTCACACTATGTTGTGCAGTTTATCACTCGCACTATTTTGCGCGTCGCACTGTTTTTTGCAGTTTACACTCGCATTATTTTGCGCGTCGCACTGTTTTATTCAGTTTGTCACTCGCGCTATTTTGCGCGTGGCACTGTTTTGTGCAGTTTATCACTCCTGCTATTTGGCGCGGCGCACTGTTTTGTACAGTTCACACTCGCGCTATTTTGCGTGCCGCACTGTTTTGTGCAGTTTATCACTCGCGCTATTTAGCACGTCGCACTGTTTTGTGAAGTTTATCACTCCCGCTATTTTCCGCGTTGTACTCTTTTGTGCTGTTGACGCTAGCGCTATTTTGCGCGTCGCACTGTTTTGTGCAGTTTATCACTCGCGCTATTTTGCGCGTCGCATTGTTTTGTGAAGTTTATCACTCCCCCTATTTTGAGCGTCGCACTGTTTTGTGCAGTTTATCACTCGTCCTATTTTGCGCGTAGCACTATTTTGTGCAGTTGACACTCGCGCTATTTTGCGCGTCGCACTTTTTTGTGCTTTTCACACTCGCGCTATTTTGCGTGTCGCACTGTTTTGTGCAGATTATCATTCGCACTATTTTGCACGTCACACTGTTTTGTGCAGTTGACAGTCGCGCTATTTTGCGCGTCGCACTTTTTTGTGCTGTTCACACTCGCGCTATTTTGCGCGTCTCACTGTTTTGTGCAGTTTATCACTCTCGCTATTTTGCGCGTCACACTGTTTTTTGCAGTTGACACTCGCGCTATTTTGCGCGTCGCACTGTTTTGTGCAGTTCTTCGCTTCCGCTATTTTGCGCGTCGCACTGTTTTTGCAGTTGACACTCGCGCTATTTTTCGCGTCGCACTGTTTTGTGCAGTTTATCCCTCGCGCTATTTTGCGCGTCGCACTGTTTTGGGCAGTTGACACCCGCGCCATTTTGCGCGTCGCACTGTGTTGTGCAGTTTATCACTCGCGCTATTTTACGCGTCGCACAGTTTTTTGCAGTTTACACTCGCGCTATTTTGCGCGTCGCTCTGTTTTGTGCAGTTTATCACTCGCGCTATTTTGTCCGTGGGACTATTGTGCAGTTTATCACTAGCGCTATTTTGTGCGTCGCACTGTTTTGAGCAGTTTATCACTCCTGCTATTTTGCGCGGCGCACTGTTTTGTGCAGTTCACACTCGCGCTATTTTGCGCGTCGCACTATTTTGTGCAGTTTATCACTCGGGCTATTTTGCGCGTCGCACTGTTTTGTGCAGTTCACACTCGCGCTATTTTGCGCGTCGCACTGTTTTTGTGCTGTTCACACTCGCGCTATTTTGCGCGTCGCACTGTTTTGTGCAGTTTATCACTCACGCTATTTTGCGCGTCGCACTGTTTTGTGCAGTTTATCGCTCCCGCTATTTTGCGCGTCGCACTGTTTTGTGCAGTTTATCCCTCGCGCTATTTTGCGCGTCGCACTGTTTTGGGCAGTTGACACTCGCGCTATTTTGCGCGTCGCACTGTGTTGTGCAGTTTATCACTCGCGCTATTTTGCACGTCGCACTGTTTTTTGCAGTTTACACTCGCACTATTTTGCGCGTCGCACTGTTTTGTGCAGTTTGTCACTCGAGCTATTTTGCGCGTGGCACTGTTTTGTGCAGTTTATCACTCCTGCTATTTTGCGCGCCGCACAGTTTTGTGCAGTTAACACTCGCGCTATTTTGCGCGTCGCACTGTTTTGTGAAGTTTATCACTCCCGCTATTTTGCGCGTCGCACTCTTTTGTGCTGTTGACACTCGCGCTATTTTGTGCGTCGCACAGTTTTGTGCAGTTTATCACTCGTGCTATTTTGCGCGTCGCATTGTTTTGTGAAGTTTATCACTCACCCCTATTTGAGCGTCGCACTGTTTTGTGCAGTTGACACTCGCTCTATTTTGCGCATCGCACTGTTTTGTGCAGTTGACACGCGCTATTTTGCGCGTCGCACTGTTTTGTGCAATTTATCACTCGCGCTATTTTGCGCGTCGCACTGTTCTGTGCAGTTGACACTCGCGCTATTTTGCACGTCGCGTTGTTTTGTCCAGTTGAAACTCGCGCTATTTTGCGCGTCGCCCTGTTTTGTGCTGTTTATCACTCGCGCTATTTTGCGCGTCGCACTCTTTTGTGCAGTTGACAGTCGCGCTATTTTGCGCGTCGCACTATTTGGCAGTTTACACTCGCGCTATTTGCGCGTCGCACTGTTTTGTGCAGTTTATCACTCCTGCAATTTTGCGCGTGCACTGTTTTGCAGTTCACACTCGCGCTATTTTTGCGCGTCGCACTATTTTGTGCAGTTTATCACTTGGGGTATTTTGCGCGTCGAGCTATTTTGTGCAGTTCACACTTGCGCTATTTTGCGCGTCGCACTGTTTTGTGCTGTTCACACTCGCGCTATTTTGCGCGTCACACTGTTTTGTGCAGTTTATCACTCGCGCTATTTTGCGCGTCGCACTGTTTTGTGTAGTTTATCGCTCCCGCTATTTGGCGCGTCGCACTGTTTTGTGCAGTTTATCCCTTGCGCTATTTTGCACGTCGCACTGTTTTGGGCAGTTGACACTCGCGCTATTTTGCGCGTCGCACTGTGTTGTGCAGTTTATCACTCACGCTATTTTGCACGTCGCACTGTTTCTTGCAGTTTACACTCGCACTATTTTGCGCGTCGCACTGTTTTATGCAGTTTGTCACTCGCGCTATTTTGCGCGTGGCACTGTTTTGTGCAGTTTATCACTCCTGCTATTTTGCGCGGCGCACTGTTTTGTGCAGTTCACACTCGCGCTATTTTGCGCGCCGCACTGTTTTGTGCAGTTTATCACTCGCGCTATTTTGCGCGTCGCACTGTTTTGTGAAGTTTATCACTCCCGCTATTTTGCGCGTCGCACTCTTTTGTGCTGTTGACACTCGCGCTATTTTGCGCGTCGCACAGTTTTGTGCAGTTTATCACTAGCGCTGTTTGGCGCGTCGCATTGTTTTGTGAAGTTTATCACACACCCTATTTTGAGCGTCGCACTGTTTTGTGCAGTTGACACTCACGCTATTTTGCGCGTCGCACTGTTTTGTGCAATTTATCACTCGCGCTATTTTGCGCGTCGCACTGTTCTGTGCAGTTGACACTCGCGCTATTTTGCGCGTCGCACTTTTTGTGCAGTTTATCACTCGCGCAATTTTGCGCGTCGCATTGTTTTGTGCAGTTGAAACTCGCGCTATTTTGCGCGTCGCACTGTTTTGTGCTGTTTATCACTCGCGCTATTTTGTGCGTCGCACTCTTTTGTGCAGTTGACACTCGTGCTATTTTGCGCGTCGCACTGTTTTGTACAGTTTATCACTCGCGCTATTTTGCGCGTCGCACTGTTTTGTGCAGTTTATCACTCCTGCTATTTTGCGCGGTGCACTGTTTTGTGCAGTTCACACTCGCGCTATTTTGCACATCGCACTATTTTGTGCAGTTTATCACTCGGGCTATTTTGCGCGTCGAATTGTTTTGTGCAGTTCACACTCGCGCTATTTTGCGCGTCGCATTGTTTTGTGCTGTTCATAGACGCGCTATTTTGCGCGTCGCACTGTTTTGTGCAGTTCTTCGCTTCCGCTATTTTGCGCGTCGCACTGTTTTGTGCAGTTGACACTCGCGCTATTTTTCGCGTCGCACTGTTTTGTGCAGTTTATCCCTCGCGCTATTTTGCGCGTCGCACTGTTTTGGGCAGTTGACACCCGCGCTATTTTGCGCGTCGCACTGTGTTGTGCAGTTTATCACTCGTGCTATTTTGCGCGTCGCACAGTTTTTTGCAGTTTACACTCGCGCTATTTTGCGCGTTGCCCTGTTTTGTGCAGTTTATCACTCGCGCTATTTTGTCCGTGGGACAATCGTGCAGTTTATCACTAGCGCTATTTTGTGCGTCGCACTGTTTTGAGCAGTTTATCACTCCTGCTATTTTGCGCGGCGCACTATTTTGTGCAGTTCACACTCGCGCTATTTTGCGCGTCGCACTATTTTGTGCAGTTTATCACTCGGGCTATTTTGCGCGTCGAACTGTTTTCTGCAGTTCACACTCACGCTATTTTGCGCGTCGCACTGTTTTGTGCTGTTCACACTCGCGCTATTTTGCGCGTCGCACTGTTTTGTGCAGTTTATCATTCGCGCTATTTTGCGCGTCGCACTGTTTTGTGCAGTTTATCGCTCCCGCTATTTTGCGCGTCGCACTGTTTTGTGCAGTTTATCCCTCGCGCTATTTTGCGCGTCGCACTGTTTTGGGCAGTTGACACTCGCGCTATTTTGCGCGTCACACTGTGTTGTGCAGTTTATCACTCGCGCTATTTTGCGCGTCGCACTGTTTTGTGCAGTTTATCACTCCTGCTATTTTACGCGCCGCACTGTTTTGTGCAGTTCACACTCGCGCTATTTTGCGCGTCGCACTGTTTTGTGAAGTTTATCACTCCCGCTATTTTGCGCGTCGCACTCTTTGGTGCTGTTGACACTCGCGCTATTTTGCGCGTCGCACAGTTTTGTGCAGTTTATCACTCGTGCTATTTTGCGCGTCGCATTGTTTTGTGAAGTTTATCACTCACCCTATTTTGAGCGTCGCACTGTTTTGTGCAGTTGACACACGCGCTATTTTGCGCGTCGCACTGTTTTGTGCAATTTATCACTCGTGCTATTTTGCGCGTCGCACTGTTCTGTGCAGTTGACACTCGCGCTATTTTGCACGTCGCATTGTTTTGTGCAGTTGAAACTCGCGCTATTTTGCGCGTCGCACTGTTTTGTGCTGTTAATCACTCGCGCAATTTTGCGCGTCGCACTCTTTTGTGCAGTTGACACTCGCGCTATTTTGCGCGTCGCACTGTTTTGTGCAGTTTATCACTCGCGCTATTTTGCGCGTCGCACTGTTTTGTGCAGTTTATCACTCCTGCTATTTTGCGCGGTGCACTGTTTTGTGCAGTTCACACTCGCGCTATTTTGCGCGTCGCACTATTTTGTGCAGTTTATCACTTGGGCTATTTTGCGCGTCGAACTGTTTTGTGCAGTTCACACTTGCGCTATTTTGCGCGTCGCACTGTTTTGTGCAGTTTATCACTCGCGCTATTTTGCGCGTCGCACTGTTTTGTGTAGTTTATCGCTCCCGCTATTTTGCGCGTCGCACTGTTTTGTGCAGTTTATCCCTCGCGCTATTTTGCACGTCGCACTGTTTTGGGCAGTTGACACTCGCGCTATTTTGCGCGTCGCACTGTGTTGTGCAGTTTATCACTCACGCTATTTTGCACGTCGCGCTGTTTCTTGCAGTTTACACTCGCACTATTTTGCGCGTCGCACTGTTTTATGCAGTTTGTCACTCGCGCTATTTTGCGCGTGGCACTGTTTTGTGCAGTTTATCACTCTTGCTATTTTGCGCGGCGCACTGTTTTGTACTGTTCACAATCGCGCTATTTTGCGCGCCGCACTGTTTTGTGCAGTTTATCACTCGCGCTATTTTGCGCGTCGCACTGTTTTGTGAAGTTTATCACTCCGGCTATTTGCGCGTCGCACTCTTTTGTGCTGTTGACACTCGCGCGATTTGCGCGTCGCACAGTTTTGTGCAGTTTATCACTCGTGCTATTTTGCGCGTCGCATTTTTTGTGAAGTTTATCACACACCCTATTTTGAGCGTCGCACTGTTTGTGCAGTTTACACTCGCGCTTTTGCGCGTCGCACTTTTTGTGCAATTTATCACTCGCGCTATTTTGCGCGTCGCATTGTTCTGTGCAGTTGACACTCGCGCTATTTTGCGCGTCGCACGGTTTTGTGCAGTTTATCACTCGCGCTATTTTGCGCGTCGCATTGTTTTGTGCAGTTGAAGCTCGCGCTATTTTGCGCGTCGCACCGTTTTGTGCTGTTTATCACTCGCGTTATTTTGCGCGTCGCACTGTTTTGTGCAGTTTATCACTCGCGCTATTTTGCGCGTCGCACTGTTTTGTGCAGTTTATCACTCCTGCTATTTTGCGCGGTGCACTGTTTTGTGCAGTTCACACTCGCGCTATTTTGCACATCGCACTATTTTGTGCAGTTTATCACTCGGGCTATTTTGCGCATCGAACTGTTTTGTGCAGTTCACACTCGCGCTATTTTGCGCGTCGCATTGTTTTGTGCTGTTCACAGTCGCGCCATTTTGCGCATCGCACTGTTTTGTGCAGTTTATCACTCGCGCTATTTTGCGCGTCGCACTGTTTTGTGCAGTTTATCGCTCCCGCTATTTTGTGCGTCGCACTGTTTTGTGCAGTTTATCCCTCGCGCTATTTTGCGCGTCGCACTATTTTGGGCAGTTGACACTCGCGCTATTTTGCGCGTCGCACTGTGTTGTGCAGTTTATCACTCGCGCTATTTTGCGCGTCGCATTTTTTTTGCAGTTTACACTCGCGCTATTTTGCGCGTCGCACTGTTTTGTGCAGTTTATCACTCCTGCTATTTTGCGCGGTGCATTGTTTTGTGCAGTTCACACTCGCGCTATTTTGCGCGCCGCACTGTTTTGTGCAGTTCACACTCGCGCTATTTTGCGCGTCGCACTGTTTTGTGAAGTTTATCACTCGCGCTATTTTGCGCGTCGCACAGTTTTCTGCTGTTGACACTCGCGCTATTTTGCGCGTCGCACTATGTTGTGTAGTTTATCACTCGCGCTATTTTGCGCGTCGCACTGTTTTTTGCAGTTTACACTCGGACTATTTTGCGCGTCGCACTGTTTTATGCAGTTTATCACTCGCGCTATTTTGCGCGTCGCACTGTTTTTTGCAGTTTACACTCGGACTATTTTGCGCGTCGCACTGTTTTATGCAGTTTGTCACGCGCGCTATTTTGCGCGTGGCACTGTTTTGTGCAGTTTATCACTCCTGCTATTTTGCGCGGCGCACTGTTTTGTGCAGTTCACACTCGTGCTATTTTACGCGCCGCACTGTTTTGTGCAGTTTATCACTCGCGTCATTTTGCGCATCGCACTGTTTTGTGAAGTTTATCACTCCCGCTATTTTGCGCGTCGCACTCTTTTGTGCTGTTGACGCTAGCGCTATTTTACGCGTCGCACTGTTTCGTGTAGTTTATCACTCGCGCTATTTTGCGCGTCGCATTGTTTTGTGCAGTTGAAACTCGCGCTATTTTGCGCGTCGCACTCTTTTGTGCAGTTGGCACTCGCGCTATTTTGCGCGTCGCACTGTTTTGTGCAGTTTATCACTCGCGCTATTTTGCGCGTCGCATTGTTTTGTGCAGTTTATCACTCCTGCTATTTTGCGCGGTGCACTGTTTTGTGCAGTTCACACTCGCGCCATTTTGCGCGTCGCACTATTTTGTGCAGTTTATCACTCGGGCTATTTTGCGCGTCGAACTGTTTTGTGCAGTTCACACTTGCGCTATTTTGCGCGTCGCACTGTTTTGCTGTTCACACTCGCGCTATTTTGCGCGTCGCACTGTTTTGTGCAGTTTATCACTTGCGTTATTTTGCGCGTCGCACTATTTTGTGCAGTTTATCGCTCCCGCTATTTTGCGCGTCGCACTATTTTGTGCAGTTTAGCCCTCGCGCTATTTTCCGCGTCGCACTATTTTGGGCAGTTGACACTCGCGCTATTTTGCGCGTCGCACTGTGTTGTGCAGTTTATCACTCGCGCTATTTTGCGCGTCGCATTTTTTTTGCAGTTTACACTCGCGCTATTTTGCGCGTCGCACTGTTTTATGCAGTTTGTCACTCGCGCTATTTTGCGCGTTGCACTGTTTTGTGCAGTTTATCACTCCTGCTATTTTGCGCGGTGCATTGTTTTGTGCAGTTCACACTCGCGCTATTTTGCGCGCCGCACTGTTTTGTGCAGTTCACACTCGCGCTATTTTGCGCGTCGCACTGTTTTGTGAAGTTTATCACTCGCGCTATTTTGCGCGTCGCACAGTTTTCTGCTGTTGACACTCGCGCTATTTTGCGCGTCGCACAGTTTTGTGCAGTTTATCACTCGCGCTATTTTGCGCGTCGCATTGTTTTGTGAAGTTTATCACTCACCCTATTTTGAGCGTCGCACTGTTTTGTGCAGTTGACACTCGCGCTATTCTGTCCGTCGCACTGTTTTGTGCAGTTGACACACGCGCTATTTTGCGCGTCGCACTGTTTTGTGCAATTTATCACTCGCGCTATTTTGCGCGTCGCACTGTTCTGTGCAGTTATCACTCGCGCTATTTTGCGCGTCGCACTGTTTTGTGATGTTTATCACTCGCGCTATTTTGTGCGTCGCACTGTTTTGTGCTGTTTATCACTCGCGCTATTTTGCGCGTCGCACTCTTTTGTGCAGTTGACACTCGCGCTATTTTGCGCGTCGCACTTTTTAGTGCAGTTTATCACTCGCGCTATTTTGCGCATCGCACTGTTTTGTGCAGTTTATCACTCCTGCTATTTTGCGCGGTGCACTGTTTTGTGCAGTTCACACTCGCGCTGTTTTGCGTGTCGCACTATTTTGTGCAGTTTATCACTCGGGCTATTTTGCGCGTCGAACTGTTTTGTGCAGTTCACACTTGCGCTATTTTGCGCGTCGCACTGTTTTGTGCTGTTCACACTTGCGCTATTTTGCGCGTCGCACTATTTTGTGCCGTTTATCACTCGCGCTATTTTGCGCGTCGCATTGTTTTGTGAAGTTTATCACTCCCCCTATTTTGAGCGTCGCACTGTTTTGTGCAGTTGACGCTCGCGCTATTTTGCGCGTCGCACTGTTTTGTGCAGTTGACCCACGCACTATTTTCCGCGTCGCACTGTTTTGTGCACTTTATCACTCGCGCTATTTTGCGCATCGCACTATTTGGTGCAGCTGACACTCGCGCTATTTTGCGCGTCGCACTGTTTTGTGCAGTTTATCACTCGCGCTATTTTGCGCGTCACACTGTTTTGTGCAGTTGACACTCGCGCTATTTTGCGCGTCGCACTTTTTTGTGCAGTTCTTCGCTTCCGCTATTTTGCGCGATGCACTGTTTTGTGCAGTTGACACTCGCGCTATTTTGCGCGTCGCACTGTGTTGTGCAGTTTGTCACTCGCGCTATTTTGCGCGTCGCACAGTTTTTTGCAGGTTACACTCGCGCTATTTTGCGCGTCGCTCTGTTTCGTGCAGTTTATCACACGCGCTATTTTGTGCGTGGCACTATTTTGTGCAGTTTATCACTAGCGCTATTTTGTGCGTCGCACTATTTTGTGCAGTTTATCACTCCTGCTATTTTGCGCGGCGCACTATTTTGTGCAGTTCACACTCACGCTATTTTGCGCGTCGCACTATTTTGTGCAGTTTATCACTCGGGCTATTTTGCGCGTCGAACTGTTTTGTGCAGTTCACACTCGCGCTATTTTGCGCGTCGCACTGTTTTGTGCTGTTCACACTTGCGCTATTTTGCGCGTCGCACTGTTTTGTGCAGTTTATCACTCGCGCTATTTTGGGCATCGCACTGTTCTGTGCAGTTTATCGCTCCCGCTATTTTGCGCGTCGCACTATTTTGTGCAGTTTATCCCTCGCGCTATTTTGCGCGTCGGACTATTTTGGGCAGTTGACACTCGCGCTATTTTGCGCGTCGCACTGTGTTGTGCGGTTTATCACTCGCGCTATTTTGCGCGTCGCATTTTTTTTGCAGTTTACACTCGCACTATTTTGCGCGTCGCACTGTTTTATGCAGTTTGTCACTCGCGCTATTTTGCGCGTTGCACTGTTTTGTGCAGTTTATCACTCTGCTATTTTGCGCGGTGCATTGTTTTGTGCAGTTCACACTTGCGCTATTTTGCGCGCCGCACTGTTTTGTGCTGTTCACACTCGCGCTATTTTGCGCGTCGCACTGTTTTGTGAAGTTTATCACTCGCGCTATATTGCGCGTCGCACTCTTTTGTGCTGTTGACACTCGCGCTATTTTGCGCGTCGCACAGTTTTGTGCAGTTTATCACTCGCGCTATTTTGCGCGTCGCATTGTTTTGTGAAGTTTATCACTCACCCTATTTTGAGCGTCGCACTGTTTTGTGCAGTTGACACTCGCGCTATTCTGCGCGTCGCACTGTTTTGTACAGTTGACACACGCGCTATTTTGCGCGTCGCACTGTTTTGTGCAGTTTATCACTCGCGCTATTTTGCGCGTCGCACTGTTCTGTGCAGTTGACACTCGCGCTATTTTGCGCGTCGCACTGTTTTGTGCAGTTTATCACTCGCGCTATTTTGCGCGTCGCATTGTTTTGTGCAGTTGAAACTCGCGCTATTTTGTGCGTCGCACTGTTTTGTGCTGTTTATCACTCGCGCTATTTTGCGCGTCGCACTGTTTTGTGCAGTTGACACTCGCGCTATTTTGCGCGTCGCACTGTTTTGTGTAGTTTATCACTCGCGCTATTTTGCGCGTCGCACTGTTTTGTGCAGTTTATCACTCCTGCTATTTTGCGCGGTGCACTGTTTTGTGCAGTTCAACACTCGCGCTATTTTGTGCAGTTTATCACTCGGGCTATTTTGCGCGTCGAACTGTTTTGTGCAGTTCACACTTGCGCTATTTTGCGCGTCGCACTGTTTTGTGCTGTTCACACTCGCGCTATTTTGCGCGTCGCACTATTTTGTGCAGTTTATCACTCGCGCTATTTTGCGCGTCGCACTGTTTTGTGCAGTTTATCGCTCCTGCTATTTTGCGCGTCGCACTGTTTTGTGCAGTTTATCCCTCGCGCTATTTTGCGCGTCGCACTGTTTTGGGGAGTTGACACTCGCGCTATTTTGCGCGTCGCACTGTGTTGTGCAGTTTATCACTCGCACTATTTTGCACGTCGCACTATTTTTTGCAGTTTACACTCGCACTATTTTGCGCGTCGCACTGTTTTATTCAGTTTGTGACTCGCGCTATTTTGCGCGTGGCACTGTTTTGTGCAGTTTATCACTCCTGCTATTTTGCGCGGCGCACTGTTTTGTGCAGTTCACACTCGCGCTATTTTGCGCGTCGCACTGTTTTCTGCAATTTATCACTCGCGCTATTTTGCGCGTCGCACAATTCTGTGCAGTTGACACTTGCGCAATTTTGCTCGTCGCACTGTTTTGTGCAGTTTATCACTCGCGCTATTTTGCGCGTCGCATTGTTTTGTGCAGTTGAAACTCGCGCTATTTTGTGCGTCGCACTGTTTTGTACTGTTTATCACTCGCGCTATTTTGCGCGTCGCACTCTTTTGTGCAGTTGACATTCGCGCTATTTTGCGCGTCGCACTGTTTTGTGCAGTTTATCACTCGCGCTATTTTGCGCGTCGCACTGTTTTGTGTAGTTTAACCCTCCTGCTATTTTGTGCGGAGCACTGTTTTGTGTAGTTCACACTCGCGCTATTTTGCGCGTCGCACTGTTTTGTGCAGTTTATTAGTCGGGCTATTTTGCGCGTCGAACTATTTTGTGCAGTTCACACTCGCGCTATTTTGCGTGGAGCACTGTTTTGTGCTGTTCACACTCGCGCTATTTTCCGCGTCGCACTGTTTTGTGCAGTTTATCGCTCCCGCTATTTTGTGCATCGCACTATTTTGGGCAGTTGACACTCGCGCTATTTTGCGCGTCGCACTATGTTGTGCAGTTTATCACTCGCGCTATTTTGCGCGTCGCACTGTTTTTTGCAGTTTACACTCGGACTATTTTGCGCGTCGCACAGTTTTATGCAGTTTGTCACTCGCGCTATTTTGCGCGTGGCACTGTTTTGTGCAGTTTATCACTCCTGCTATTTTTCGCGGCGCACTGTTTTGTGCAGTTCACACTCGCGCTATTTTGCGCGCCGCACTGTTTTGTGCACTTTATCAATCGCGCTATTTTGCACGTCGCACTGTTTTGTGCACTTTAACACTCGCGCTATTTTGCGCATCGCACTATTTTGTGCAGCTGACACTCGCGCTATTTTGCGCGTCGCACTGTTTTGTGCAGTTTATCACACGCGCTATTTTGCACGTCACACTGTTTTGTGCAGTTGACACTCGCGCTATTTTGCGCGTCGCACTTTTTTGTGCAGTTCTTCGCTTCCGCTATTTTGCACGTCGCACTGTTTTGTGCAGTTGACACTCGCGCTATTTGGCGCGTCGCACAGTTTTTTGCAGTTTACACTCGCGCTATTTTGCGCGTCGCTCTGTTTTGTACAGTTTATCACTCGCGCTATTTTGTGCGTGGCACTATTTTGTGCAGTTTATCACTAGCGCTATTTTGTGCGTCGCACTGTTTTGTGAAGTTTATCACTCCTGCTATTTTACGCGTCGCACTGTTTTGGGCAGTTCACACTCGCGCTATTTTGCGCGTCGCACTGTGTTGTGCAGTTTATCACTCGCGCTATTTTGCGCGTCGCACTATTTTTTGCAGTTTACACTCGCACTATTTTGCGCGTCGCACTGTTTTATGCAGTTTGTCACTCGCGCTATTTTGCGCGTGGCACTGTTTTGTGCAGTTTATTACTCCTGCTATTTTGCGTGGTGCACTGTTTTGTGCAGTTCACACTCGCGCTATTTTGCGCGCCGCACTGTTTTGTGCAGTTTACCACTCGCGCTATTTTGCGCGTCGCACTGTTTTGTGAAGTTTATCACTCCCGCTATTTTGCGCGTCGCACTGTTTTGTGCAGTTTATCACTCACCCTATTTTGAGCGTCGCACTGTTTTGTGCAGTTGATACTCGCGCTATTTTGCGCGTCGCACTGTTTTGTGCAGTTGACACACGCGCTATTTTGCGCGTCGCATTGTTTTGTGAAGTTTATCACTCACCCTATTTTGAGCGTCGCACTGTTTTGTGCAGTTGACACTCGCGCTATTTTGCGCGTCGCACTGTTTTGTGCAGTTGACACACGCGCTATTTTGCGCGTCGCACTGTTTTGTGCAATTTATCACTCGCGTTATTTTGCGCGTCGCACTGTTTTGTGCAGTTGATACTCGCGCTATTTTGCACGTTGCACTGTTTTGTGCAGTTTATCACTCGCGCTATTTTGTGCGTCGCATTGTTTTGTGCAGTTGAAACTCGCGCTATTTTGCGCGTCGCACTGTTTTGTGCTGTTTCTCACTCGCGCTATTTTGTGCGTCGCACTCTTTTGTGCAGTTGACACTCGCGCTACTTTGCGCGTCGCACTGTTTTGTGCAATTTATCACTCGTGCTATTTTGCGCGTCGCACTGTTTTGTGCAGTTGACACTCGCGCTATTTTGCGCGTCGCACTTTTTTGTGATGTTCACACTCGCGCTATTTTGCGCGTCGCACTGTTTTGTGCAGTTTATCACTCGCGCTATTTTCCGCGTCGCACTGTTTTGTGCAGTTGACACTCGCGCTATTTTTCGCGTCGCACTGTTTTGTGCAGTTCTTCACTCTCGCTATTTTGCGCGTCGCACTGTTTTGTCCAGTTGACACTCGCGCTATTTTGCGCGTCGCACTGTTTTGTGCAGTTTATCCCTCGCGCTATTTTGCGCGTCGCACAGTTTTTTGCAGTTTACACTCGCGCTATTTTGCGCGTCGCTCTATTTTGTGCAGTTTATCACTCGCGCTATTTTGCGTGTGGCACAGTTTTGTGCAGTTTATCACTAGCGCTATTTTGTGCGTCGCACTGTTTTGTGCAGTTTATCACTCCTGCTGTTTTGCGCGGTGCACTGTTTTGTGCAATTCACACTCGCGCGATTTTGCGCGTCGCACTATTTTGTGCAGTTTATCACTCGGTCTATTTTGCGCGTCGAACTGTTTTAGGCAGTTCACACTCGCGCTATTTTGCGCGTCGCACTATTTTGTGCTGTTCACACTCGGGCTATTTTGCGCGTCGCACTGTTTTGTGCAGTTTATCACTCGCACTATTTTGCGCGTCGCACTATTTTGTGCAGTTTATCGCTGCCGCTATTTTGCGCGTCGCACTGTTTTGGGCATTTTATCACTCGGGCTATTTTGCGCGTCGAACTGTTTTGTGCAGTTCACACTCGCGCTATTTTGCGCGTCGCACTGTTTTGTGCTGTTCACACTCGCGCTATTTTGCGCGTCGCACTGTTTTGTGCAGTTTCTCACTCGCGCTATTTTCCGCGTCGCACTGTTTTGTGCAGTTTACCACTCCTGCTATTTTGCGCGGCGCACTGTTTTGTGCAGTTCACACTCGCGCTATTTTGCGCGCCGCACTGTTTTGTGAAGTTTATCACTCCCGCTATTTTGCGCGTCGCACTCTTTTGTGCTGTTGACACTCCGCTATTTTGCGCGTCGCACTGTTTTGTGCAGTTTATCACTCGCGCTATTTTGCGCGTCGCACTGTTTTGTGCAGTTTATCACTCGCCTATTTTGCGCGTCGCACTGTTTTGTGCAGTTCACACTCGCGCTATTTTGCGCGTCGCACTGTTTTGTGCAGTTGACACTCGCGCTATTTTGTGCGTCGCACTGTTTTGTGCAGTTTATCACTCGCGCTATTTTACGCGTCGCACTGTTTTGTGCAGTTGACACTCGCGCTATTTTGCGCGTCGCACTGTTTTGTGCAGTTCTTCGCTCGCGCTATTTTGCGCGTCGCACTGTTTTGTGCAGTTGACACTCGCGCTATTTTGCGCGTCGCACTGTTTTGTGCAGTTTATCACTCACCCTATTTTGAGCGTCGCACTGTTTTGTGCAGTTGATACTCGCGCTATTTTGCGCGTCGCACTGTTTTGTGCAGTTGACACTCGCGCTATTTTGCGCGTCGCACTGTTTTGTGCAGTTTATCACTCACCCTATTTTGCGCGTCGCACTGTTTTGTGCAGTTGACACTCGCGCTATTTTGCGCGTCGCACTGTTTTGTGTAGTTGACACTCGCGCTATTTTGCGCGTCGCACTGTTTTGTGCAGTTTATCACTCGCGCTATTTTGCGCGTCGCACTATTTTGTGCAGTTGATACTCGCGCTATTTTGCACGTTGCACTGTTTTGTGCAGTTTATCACTCGCGCTATTTTGTGCGTCGCATTGTTTTGTGCAGTTGAAACTCGCGCTATTTTGCGCGTCGCACTGTTTTGTGCTGTTTCTCACTCGCGCTATTTTGTGCGTCGCACTCTTTTGTGCAGTTGACACTCGCGCTATTTTGCGCGTCGCACTGTTTTGTGCAGTTGACACTCGCGCTATTTTGCGCGTCGCACTGTTTTGTGCAGTTTATCACTCGTGCTATTTTGCGCGTCGCACTGTTTTGTGCAGTTGACACTCGCGCTATTTTGCGCGTCGCACTGTTTTGTGATGTTCACACTCGCGCTATTTTGCGCGTCGCACTGTTTTGTGCAGTTTATCACTCGCGTTATTTTCCGCGTCGCACTGTTTTGTGCAGTTGACACTCGCGCTATTTTTCGCGTCGCACTGTTTTGTGCAGTTCTTCACTCTCGCTATTTTGCGCGTCGCACTGTTTTGTCCAGTTGACACTCGCGCTATTTTGCGCGTCGCACTGTTTTGTGCAGTTTATCCCTCGCGCTATTTTGCGCGTCGCACTGTTTTGGGCAGTTGACACTCGCGCTATTTTGCGCGTCGCACTGTGTTGTGCAGTTTATCACTCGCGCTATTTTGCGCGTCGCACAGTTTTTTGCAGTTTACACTCGCGCTATTTTGCGCGTCGCTCTATTTTGTGCAGTTTATCACTCGCGCTATTTTGCGCGTGGCACTGTTTTGTGCAGTTTATCACTAGCGCTATTTTGTGCGTCGCACTGTTTTGTGCAGTTTATCACTACTCTGTTGCGCGTGCACTGTTTTGTGCAATTCACACTCGCGCTATTTTGTGCGTCGCACTATTTTGTGCAGTTTATCACTCGGTCTATTTTGCGCGTCGAACTGTTTTGTGCGACGCGCAGTTTATCGCTCCCACTATTTTGCGCGTGGAACTATTTTGTGCAGTTCACACTCGCGCTATTTTGCGCGTCGCACTGTTTTGTGCTGTTCACACTCGCGCTATTTTACGCGTCGCACTGTTTTGTGCAGTTTACCACTCCTGCTATTTTGCGCGGCGCACTGTTTTGTGCAGTTCACACTCGCGCTATTTTGCGCGTCGCACTGTTTTGTGAAGTTTATCACTCCCGCTATTTTGCGCGTCGCACTCTTTTGTGCTGTTGACACTCGCGCTACTTTGCGCGTCGCACTGTTTTGTGCAGTTTATCACTCGCGCTATTTTGCGCGTCGCACTGTTTTGTGCAGTTTACCACTCCTGCTATTTTGCGCGGCGCACTGTTTTGTGCAGTTCACACTCGCGCTATTTTGCGCGCCGCACTGTTTTGTGCAGTTTATCACTCGCGCTATTTTGCGCGTCGCACTGTTTTGTGAAGTTTATCACTCCCGCTATTTTGCGCGTCGCACTCTTTTGTGCTGTTGACACTCCCGCTATTTTGCGCGTCGCACTGTTTTGTGCAGTTTATTACTCGCGCTATTTTGCGCGTCGCATTGTTTTGTGAAGTTTATCACTCGCCCTATTTTGAGCGGCGCACTGTTTTGTGCAGTTCACACTCACGCTATTTTGCGCGTCGCACTGTTTTGTGCAGTTGACACTCGCGCTATTTTGTGCGTCGCACTGTTTTGTGCAATTTATCACTCGCGCTATTTTACGCGTCGCACTGTTTTGTGCAGTTGACACTCGCGCTATTTTGCGCGTCGCACTGTTTTGTGCAGTTCTTCGCTCTCGCTATTTTGCGCGTCGCACTGTTTTGTCCAGTTGACACTCGCGCTATTTTGCGCGTCGCACTGTGTTGTGCAGTTTATCACTCACGCTATTTTGCGCGTCGCTCTATTTTGTGCAGTTTATCACTCGCACTATTTTGCGAGTGGCACTGTTTTGTGCAGTTTATCACTAGCGCTATTTTGTGCGTCGCACTGTTTTGTGCAGTTTATCGCTCCTGCTATTTTGCGCGGCGCACTGTTTTGTGCAATTCACAGTCGCGCTATTTTGCGCGTCGCACTATTTTGTCCAGTTTATCACTCGGTCTATTTTGCGCGTCGAATTGTTTTGGGCAGTTCACACTCGCGCTATTTTGCGCGTCGCACTGTTTTGGGCAGTTTATCACTCGGGCTATTTTGCGCGTCGAACTGTTTTGTGCAGTTCACACTCGCGCTATTTTGCGCGTCGCACTGTTTTGTGCTGTTCACACTCGCGCTTTTTGGCGCGTCGCACTGTTTTGTGCAGTTTATCACTCGCGCTATTTTGCGCGTCGCACTATTTTGTGCAGTTTATCACTCCTGCTATTTTGCGCGTCGCACTGTGTTGTGCAGTTTATCACTCGCGCTATTTTGTGCGTCGCACAGTTTTTTGCAGTTTACACTCGCGCTATTTTGCGCGTCGCTCTATTTTGTGCAGTTTATCACTCGCGCTATTTTGCGCGTGGCACTGTTTTGTGCAGTTTATCCCTCGCGCTATTTTGTGCGTGGCCCTATTTTGTGCAGTTTATCACTAGCGCTATTTTGTGCGTCGCACTGTTTTGTGCAGTTTATCACTCCTGCTATTTTGCGCAGCGCACTGTTTTGTGCAGTTCACACTCGCGCTATTTTGCGCGTCGCACTATTTTGTGCAGTTTATCACTCAGGCTATTTTGCGCGTCGAACTGTTTTGTGCAGTGCACACTCGCGCTATTTTGCACGTCGCACTATTTTGTGCTGTTCACACTCGCGCTATTTTGCGCGTCGCACTGTTTTGTGCAGTTTATGACTCGCGCAATTTTGCGCGTCGCACTGTTTTGTGCAGTTTATCACTCCCGCTATTTTGCGCGTCGCACTGTTTTGTGCAGTTTATCCCTTGCGCAATTTTGCGTGTCGCACTGTTTTGGGCAGTTGACACTCGCGCTATTTTGCGCGTCGCACTGTGTTCTGCACTTCATCACTCGCGCTATTTTGCGCGTCGCACTGTTTTATGCAGTTTGTCACTCGCGCTATTTTGCGCGTGGCACTGTTTTGTGCAGTTTATTACTCCTGCTATTTTGCGCGATGCACTGTTTTGTGCAGTTCACACTCGCACTATTTTGCGCGCCGCACTGTTTTGTGCAGTTTATCACTCGCGCTATTTTGCGCGTCGCACTGTTTTGTGAAGTTTATCACTCCCGCTATTTTGCGCGTCGCACTCTTTTGTGCTGTTGACACTCGCGCTATTTTGCGCGTCGCACTGTTTTGTGCAGTTCTTCGCTCTCGCTATTTTGCGCGTCGCACTGTTTTGTCCAGTTGACAATCGCGCTATTTTGCGCGTCGCACTGTTTTGTGCAGTTTATCCCTCGCGCTATTTTGCGCGTCGCACTGTTTTGGGCAGTTGACACTCGCGCTATTTTGTGCGGCGCACTGTTTTGTGCAGTTCACACTCGCGCTATTTTGCGCGCCGCACTGTTTTGTGCAGTTTACCACTCGCGCTATTCTGCGCGTCGCACTGTTTTGTGAAGTTTATCACCCCCGCTATTTTGCGCGTCGCACTCTTTTGTGCTGTTGACACTCGCGCTATTTTGCGCGTCGCACTGTTTTGTGCAGTTTATCACTCCCGCTATTTTGCGCGTCGCATTGTTTTGTGAAGTTTATCACTCGCCTATTTTGAGCGTCGCACTGTTTTGTGCAGTTGACACTCGCGCTATTTTGCGCGTCGCACTGTTTTGTGCAGTTGACACTCGCGCTATTTTGCGCGTCGCACTGTTTTGTGCAGTTGACACTCGCGCTATTTTGCGTGTCGCACTGTTTTGTGCAGTTTATCACTCGCGCTATTTTGCGCGTCGCATTGTTTTGTGCAGTTGACACTCGCGCTATTTTGCGCGTCGCACTGTTTTACGCTGTTTATCACTCGCGCTATTTTGCGCGTCGCACTCTTTTGTGCAGTTGACACTCGCGCTATTTTACGCGTCGCACTGTTTTGTGCAGTTTATCACTCGCGCTATTTTGCGCGTCACACTGTTTTGTGCAGTTGACACTCGCGCTATTTTGCGCGTCGCACTGGTTTGTGCAGTTTATCACTTGTGCTATTTTGCGCGTCGCACTGTTTTCTGCAGTTGACACTCGCGCTATTTTGCGCGTCGCAGTTTTTTGTGATGTTCACACTCGCGCTATTTTTCGCGTCGCACTGTTTTGTGCAGTTCTTCGCTCTCGCTATTTTGCGCGTCTCACTGTTTTGTGCAGTTTATCCCTCGCGCTATTTTGCGCGTCGCACTGTGTTGTGCAGTTTATCACTCGCGCTATTTTGCGCGTCGCACTGTTTTGTGCTGTTCACACTCGCGCTTTTTGGCGCGTCGCACTGTTTTGTGCAGTTTATCACTTGCGCTATTTTGCGCGTCGCACAGTTTTGTGCAGTTTATCACTCCTGCTATTTTGCGCGGCGCACTGTTTTGTGCAGTTCACACTCGCGCTATTTTGCGCGCCGCACTGTTTTGTGCAGTTTTTTGCTGTATCTTGTGCAGTTTATCACTCGCGCTATTTTGCGCGTCGCACTGTTTTGTGCAGTTTATCGCTCCCGCTATTTTGCGCGTCGCACTGTTCTGTGCAGTTTATCCCTCGCGCTATTTTGCGCGTCGCACTGGTTTGGGCAGTTTATCACTCGGGCTATTTTGCGCGTCGAACTGTTTTGTGCAGTTCACACTCGCGCTATTTTGCGCGTCGCACTGTTTTGTGCTGTTCACACTCGCACTTTTTGGCGCGTCGCACTGTTTTGTGCAGTTTATCACTCGCGCTATTTTGCGCGTCGCACTGTTTTGTGCAGTTTATCACTCCTGCTATTTTGCGCGGCGCACTGTTTTGTGCAGTTCACACTCGCGCTATTTTGCGCGCCGCACTGTTTTGTGCAGTTTATCACTCGCGCTATTTTGCGCGTCGCACTGTTTTGTGAAGTTTATCACCCGCGCTATTTTGCGCGTCGCACTCTTTTGTGCTGTTGACACTCGCGCTATTTTGCGCGTCGCACTGTTTTGTGCAGTTTATCACTCGCGCTATTTTGCGCGTCGCATTGTTTTGTGAAGTTTATCACTCGCCCTATTTTGAGCGTCGCACTGTTTTGTGCAGTTGACACTCGCGCTATTTTGCGCGTCGCACTGTTTTGTGCAATTTATCACTCGCGCTATTTTGCGCGTCGCACTGTTTTGTGCAGTTGACACTCGCGCTATTTTTCGCGTCGCGATGTTTTGTGCAGTTCTTCGCTCTCGCTATTTTGCGCGTCGCACTTTTGTGCAGTTTATCCCTCGCGCTATTTTGCGCGTCGCACTGTGTTGTGCAGTTTCTCACTCGCGCTATTTTGCGCGTCACACAGTTTTTTGCAGTTTACGCTCGCGCTATTTTGCGCGTCGCCTATTTTGTGCAGTTTATCACTCGCGCTATTTTGCACGTGGCACTGTTTTGTGCAGTTTATCCCTCGCGCTATTTTGTGCGTGGCCCTATTTTGTGCAGTTTATCACTAGCGCTATTTTGTGCGTCGCACTGTTTTGTGCAGTTTATCACTCCTGCTATTTTGCGCAGCGCACTATTTTGTGCAGTTCACACTCGCGCTATTTTGCGCGTCGCACTATTTTGTGCAGTTTATCACTCGGGCTATTTTGCGCGTCGAACTGTTTTGTGCAGTGCACACACGCGCTATTTTGCGCGTCGCACTATTTTGTGCTGTTCACACTCGCACTATGTTGCTCGTCGCACTGTTTTGTGCTGTTTATCACTCGCGCTATTTTGCGCGTCGCACTGTTTTGTGCAGTTTATCGCTCCCGCTATTTTGCGCGACGCACTGTTTTGTGCAGTTTATCCCTTGCGCAATTTTGCGCGTCGCACTATTTTGGGCAGTTGACACTCGCGCTATTTTGCGCGTCGCACTGTGTTGTGCAGTTTATCACTCGCGCTATTTTGCACGTCGCACTGTTTTTTGCAGTTTACACTCTCACTATTTTGCGCATCGCACTGTTTTATGCAGTTTGTCACTCGCGCTATTTTGCGCGTGGCACTGTTTTGTGCAGTTTATCACTCCTGCTATTTTGCGCGGCGCACTGTTTTGTGCAGTTCACACTAGTGCTATTTTGCGCGCCGCACTGTTTTGTGCAGTTTATCACTCCCGCTATTTTGCGCGTCGCTCTGTTTTGTGAAGTTTATCACTCCCGCTATTTTGCGCGTCGCACTCTTTTGTGCTGTTGAAACTCGCGCTATTTTGCGCGTCGCACTGTTTTGTGCAGTTTATCACTCGTGCTATTTTGCGCGTCGCATTGTTTTGTGAAGTTTATCACACACCCTATTTTGAGTGTCGCACTGTTTTGTGCAGTTGACACTCGCGCTATTTTGTGCGTCGCACTGTTTTGTGCAGTTGACACACGCGCTATTTTCCGCGTCGCACTGTTTTGTGCAGTTGACACTCGAGCTATTTTGCGCGTCCCACTGTTTTGTACTGTTTATCACTCGCGCTATTTTGCGCGTCGCACTCTTTCGTGCAGTTGACACTCGCCCTATTTTTCGCGTCGCACTGTTTTGTGCAGTTTATCACTCGCGCTATTTTGTGCGTCGCACTATTTTGTGCAGTTTATCACTCGGTCTATTTTGCGCGTCGAACTGTTTTGGGCAGTTCACACTCGCGCTATTTTGCGCGTCGCACTGTTTTGTGCTGTTCACACTCGCGCTATTTTGCGCGTCGAACTGTTTTGTGCAGTTCACACTCGCGCTATTTTGCCCGTCGCACTGTTTTGTGCTGTTCACACTCGCGCTATTTTGCGCGTCGCACTGTTTTGTGCAGTTTATCACTCGCGCTATTTTGCGCGTCGCACTGTTTTGTGCAGTTTATCGCTCCCGCTATTTTGCGCGTCGCACTGTTTTGTGCAGTTTATCCCTCGCCCTATTTTGCACGTCACACTATTATGGGCAGTTGAGACTCGCGCTATTTTGCGCGTCGCACTGTTTGTGCAGTTTATCACTCGCGCTATTTTGCGCGTCGCACTGTTTTTTGCAGTTTACACTCGGACTATTTTGCGCGTCGCACTGTTTTATGTAGTTTGTCACTCGCGCTATTTTGCGCGTGGCACTATTTTGTGCAGTTTATCACTCCTGCTATTTTGCGCGGCGCACTGTTTTGTGCAGTTCACACTCGCGCTATTTTGCGCGCCGCACTGTTTTGTGCAGTTTATCACTCGCGTTATTTTGCGCGTCGCACTGTTTTGTGAAGTTTATCACTCCCGCTATTTTGCGCGTCGCACTCTTTTGTGCGGTTGACGCTAGCGCTATTTTGCGCGTCGCACTGTTTTGTGCAGTTTATCACTCGCGCTATTTTGCGCGTCGCATTGTTTTGTGAAGTTTATCACTCCCCCTATTTTGAGCGTAGCACTGTTTTGTGCAGTTCACACTCGCGCTATTTTGCGCGTCGCACTGTTTTGTGCAGTTGACACACGCGCTATTTTGTGCGTCGCACTGTTTTGTGCACTTTATCACTCGCGCTATTTTGCGCGTCGCACTATTTTGTGCAGTTGACACTCGCGCTATTTTGCGTGTCGCACTGTTTTGTGCAGTTTATCACTCGCGCTATTTTGCGCATCCCACTGTTTTGTGCAGTTGACACTCGCGCTATTTTGCGCGTCGCACTTTTTTGTGCAGTTCTTCGCTTCCGCTATTTTGCGCGTCGCACTGTTTTGTGCAGTTGACACTCGCGCTATTTTGCGCGTCGCACTGTGTTGTGCAGTTTCTCACCGCGCTATTTTGCGCGTCGCATAGTTTTTTGCAGTTTACACTCGCGCTATTTTGCGCGTCCCTCTGTTTTGTGCAGTTTTTCACTCGCGCTATTTTGTGCGTGGCACTATTTTGAGCAGTTTATCACTAGCGCTATTTTGTGCGTCGCACTGTTTTGTGCAGTTTATCACTCCTGCTATTTTTCGCGGCGCACTGTTTTGTGCAGTTCACACTCGCGCTATTTTGCGCGTCGCACTATTTTGTGCAGTTTATCACTCGGGCTATTTTGCGCGTCGAACTGTTTTGTGCAGTTCACACCCGCGCTATTTTGCGCGTCGCACTATTTTCTGCTGTTCACACTTGCGCTATTTTGCGCGTCGCACTGTTTTGTGCAGTTTATCACTCGCGCTATTTTGCGCGTCGCACTGTTTTGTGCAGTTTATCGCTCCCGCTGTTTTGCGCGTCGCACTATTTTGTGCAGTTTATCCCTCGCGCTATTTTGCGCGTCGCACTGTTTTGGGTAGTTGACACTCGCGCTATTTTGCGCGTCGCACTGTGTTGTGCAGTTTATCACTCGCGCTATTTTGCGCGTCGCACTGTTTTTTGCAGTTTACACTCGCACTATTTTGCGCGTCGCACTGTTTTATGCAGTTTGTCACTCGCGCTATTTTGCGCGTGGCACTGTTTTGTGCAGTTTATCACTCCTGCTATTTTGCGCGTTGCACTGTTTTGTGCAGTTGACACTCGCGCTATTTTGCGCGTCGCACTGTTTTGTGCAGTTGACACACGCGCTATTTTGCGCGTCGCACTGTTTTGTGCAATTTATCACTCGCGTTATTTTTGCGCATCGCACTGTTTTGTGCAGTTGACACTCGCGCTATTTTGCGCGTTGCACTGTTTTGTGCAGTTTATCACTCGCGCTATTTTGTGCATCGCATTGTTTTGTGCAGTTGAAACTCGAGCTATTTTGCGCGTCGCACTGTTTTGTGCAGTTTATCACTCGCGCTATTTTGGGCGTCGCACTGTTTTGTGCAGTTGACACTCGCGCTATTTTTCGCGTCGCACTGTTTTTTGCAGTTTATCACTCGTACTATTTTGCGCGTCGCACTGTTTTGTGCAGTTGACACTCGCGCTATTTTCCGCGTCGCACTTTTTTGTGATGTTCACACTCGCGCTATTTTGCGCGTCGCACTGTTTTGCGCAGTTTATCACTCGCGCTATTTTCCGCGTCGCACTGTTTTGTGCAGTTGACACTCGCGCTATTTTTCGCGTCGCACTGTTTTGTACAGTTCTTCGCTCTCGCTATTTTTTGCGTCGCACTGTTTTGTCCAGTTGAAACTCGCGCTATTTTACGCGTCGCACTGTTTTGTGCATTTATCCTCGCGCTATTTTTCGCGTCGTACTGTTTTGGGCAGTTGACACTCGCGCTATTTTGCGCGTCGCACAGTTTTTCGCAGTTTACACTCGCGCTATTTTGCGCGTCGCTCTATTTTGTGCAGTTTATCGCTCGCGCTATTTTGCGCATGGCACTGTTTTGTGCAGTTTATCACTAGCGCTATTTTGTGCGTTGCACTGTTTTGTGCAGTTTATCACTCCTGCTATTTTGCGCGGCGCACAATTTTGTGCAATTCACACTCGCGCTATTTTGCGCGTCGCACTATTTTGTGCAGTTTATCACTCGGTCTATTTTGCGCGTCGAACTGTTTTGGGCAGTTCACACTCGCTCTATTTTGCGCGTCGCACTGTTTTGTGCTGTTCACACTCGCGCTATTTTGCGCGTCGCACTGTTTTGTGCAGTTTATCACTCGCGCTATTTTGCGCGTCGCACTGTTTTGTGCAGTTTATCGCTCCCGCTATTTTGCGCGTCGCACTGTTTTGTGCAGTTTATCCCTCGCGCTATTTTGCGCGTCGCACTGTTTTGTGCAGTTTATCACTCGGGCTATTTTGCGCGTCGCACTGTTTTGTGCAGTTCACACTCGCGCTATTTTGCGCGTCGCACTGTTTTGTGCTGTTCACACTCGCACTATTTGGCGCGTCGCACTGTTTTGTGCAGTTTATCACTCGCGCTATTTTGCGCGTCGCACTGTTTTGTGCAGTTTATCACTCCTGCTATTTTGCGCGGCGCACTGTTTTGTGCAGTTCACACTCGCGCTATTTTGCGCGCCGCACTGTTTTGTGAAGTTTATCACTCCCGCTATTTTGCGCGTCGCACTCTTTTGTGCTGTTGACACTCGCGCTATTTTGCTCGTCGCACTGTTTTGTGCAGTTTATTACTCACGCTATTTTGCGCGTCGCATTGTTTTGTGAAGTTTATCACTCGCCCTATTTTGAGCGTCGCACTGTTTTGTGCAGTTGACACTCGCGCTATTTTGCGCGTCGCACTGTTTTGTGCAGTTGACACTCGCCCTATTTTGCGCGTCGCACTGTTTTGTGCAATTTATCACTCGCGCTATTTTACGCGTCGCACTGTTTTGTGCAGTTGACACTCGCGTTATTTTGCGCGTCGCACTGTTTTGTGAAGTTTATCACTCGCGCTATTTTGCGCGTCGCATTGTTTTGTGCAGTTGACACTCGCGCTATTTTGCGCGTCGCACTATTTTGTGCTGTTTACCACTCCTGCTATTTTGCGCGTCGCACTGTTTTGTGCTGTTCACACTCGCGCTATTTTGCGCGTCGCACTGTTTTGTGCAGTTTATCAGTCGCGCTATTTTGCGCGTCGCATTGTTTTGTGAAGTTTATCACTCGCCCTATTTTGAGCGTCGCACTGTTTTGTGCAATTGACACTCGCGCTATTTTGCGGGTTGCACTGTTTTGTGCAGTTTATCACTCGCGGTATTTTGCGCGTCGCATTGTTTTGTGCAGTTGAAACTCGCCTATTTTGCGCGTCGCACTGTTTTGTGCTGTTTATCACTGGCGCTATTTTGCGCGTCGCACTGTTTTGTGCAGTTTATCACTCGCGCTATTTTGCGCGTCGCACTATTTTGTGCAGTTGACACTCGCGCTATTTTACGCGTCGCACTGTTTTGTGCAGTTTATCACTCGCGCTATTTTGCGCGTCGCACTATTTTGTGCAATTGACACTCGCGCTATTTTGCGCGTCGCACTGTTTTGTGCAGTTTCTCACTCGCGCTATTTTGCGCGTGGCACTGTTTTGTGCAGTTGACACTCGCGCTATTTTGCGCGTCGCACTGTTTTGTGCAATTCTTCGCTCCCGCTATTTTGCGCGTCGCACTGTTTTGCGCTGTTTATCACTCGCGCTATTTTGCGCGTCGCACTCTTTTGTGCAGTTGACACTCGCGCTATTTTGCACGTCCCACTGTTTTGTGCAGTTTATCACTCGCGCTATTTTGCGCGTCGCACTGTTTTGTGCAGTTGACACTCGCGCTATTTTGCGCGTCGCACTGTTTTTTGCAGTTGACACTCGCGCTATTTTGCGCGTCGCACTTTTTTGTGATGTTCACACTCGCGCTATTTTGCGCGTCGCATTGTTTTGTGCAGTTTATCACTAGCGCTATTTTCCGCGTTGCACTGTTTTGTGCAGTTGACACTCGCGCTATTTTGCGCGTCGCATTGTTTTGTGCAGTTCTTCGCTCTCGCTATTTTGCGCGTCGCACTGTTTTGTCCAGTTGACAATCGCGCTATGTTGCGCGTCGCACTGTTTTGTGCAGTTTATCACTCGCGCTATTTTGCGCGTCGCACAGTTTTGTGCAGTTTACACTCGTGCTATTTTGCACGTCGCACTGTTTTGTGCAGTTTATCACTCGCGCTATTTTCCGCGTCGCACTGTTTTGTGAAGTTTATCACTCCCGCTATTTTGCACGTCGCACTCTTTTGTGCTGTTGACACTCGCGCAATTTTGCGCGTCGCACTGTTTTGTGCAGTTTATCACTCGCGGTATTTTGAGTGTCGCATTGTTTTGTGAAGTTTATCACTCGGCCTATTTTGAGCGTCGCACTGTTTTGTGAAATTGACACTCGCACTATTTTGCGTGTCGCACTGTTTTGTGCAGTTGACACACGCGCTGTTTTGCGCGTCGCACTGTTTTGTGCAATTTATCACTCGTGCTATTTTGCGCGTCGCACTGTTTTGTGCAGTTGACACTCGCGCTAGTTTGCGCGTCGCACTGTTTTGTGCAGTTTATCACTCGCGGTATTTTGCGCGTCGCATTGTTTTGTGCATTTGAAACTCGCGCTATTTTGCGCGTCGCACTGTTTTGTGCTGTTTATCACTGGCGCTATTTTGCGCGTCGCACTCTTTTGTGCAGTTGACACTCGCGCTATTTTGCGCGTCGCACTGTTTTGTGCAGTTTATCACTCGCGCTATTTTCCGCGTCGTACTGTTTTGTGCAGTTGACACTCGCGCTATTTTGCGCGTCGTACTGTTTTGTCCAGTTGACACTCGCGCTATTTTGCTCATCGCACTATTTTGTGCAGTTTATCCCTCGCGCTATTTTGCGCGTCGCACTGTTTTCGGCAGTTGACACTCGCGCTATTTTGCGCGTCGCACTATGTTAGGCAGTTTATCACTCGCGCTATTTTGCGCGTCGCACAGTTTTTTGTAGTTTACACTCGCGCTATTTTGCGCGTCGCTCTATTTTGTGCAGTTTATCGCTCGCACAGTTTTTTGCAGTTTACACTCGCGCTATTTTGCGAGTGGCACTGTTTTGTGCAGTTTATCGCTAGCGCTATTTTGTGCGTCGCACTGTTTTGTGCAGTTTATCACTCCTGCTATTTTGCGCGGCGCACTGTTTTGTGCAATTCACACTCGCGCTTTTTTGCGCGTCGCACTATTTTGTGCAGTTTATCACTCGGTCTATTTTGCGCGTCGAACTGTTTTGGGCAGTTCACACTCGCGCTATTTTGCGCGTCGCACTGTTTTGTGCTGTTCACACTGCGCTATTTTGCGCGTCGCACTGTTTTGTGCAGTTTATCACTCGTGCTATTTTTCGCGT